>JAJJWW010018145.1:0-95578 GCA_023531295.1 Papaver armeniacum | reverse complement strand
GCACATGCCAACACGAACCGCAAGCCATATTTCCAAAGCCGCTATGCCTTTGGCACACGCCAAATATAGCGCCCTAGGCTTGCAAGACTTGCAACTAGGTCAACATGGCCGTGCGTGCCATTGGTACATGCCAACACGTCTGCAAGCCATATTTCCAAACCGCTATGCCATTGGCACACGCCAAATATAGCGCCCTAGGCTCGCAAATCATACAACCTAGGCCAAGTCGGCCACGCATGCCATTGGCACACGCCAACATGCTCGCTAGTAGCTTTTTCTACCAAGGCCACAGCCCTAACGGCCACGCATGCCATTGGCACATGCCAAACACACACGCTGGTAGCCTAACTTGCGAATCGTGCAACCTACCACCAAGGCATTCCGCACATGCCATTGGCACATGCCAAACACACACGTTGGTAGCCTAACTTGCAAACCGTGCAACCTACCACCAAGGCATTCCGCACATGCCGTTGGTACATGCCAAACACACACGCTGGTAGCCCTAACTTGCAAACCGTGCAACCTACCACCAAGGCTTTCCACACACGCCATTGGCACATGCCACACACGCCACTAGCGACTCGGCATTACCACTTACGCTCGAGGTGCAACTCGCAACGAAGGCATTCCGCACATGCCATTGGCACATGCCACATGCGTCCCTAGCAGCACCACTTGCACTCAAGATGCAACCAACACTCGAGATATCAACACAAACTGGGGGATGCTTTCTAGGGTTTTGGTTTGGCGGTCACAGCATGCAGCATACACTACGCTCACATTAAGAAAGCGTGAAAAGGAATAAAGCGGTCAAATAAAGAGGAAATAATGGTGAAAACGTTTTCACCCATTAACACCATGCGGTTACCACCTCCTCCCATTATTTCACCCTTTACTCTCTTCCTTCATGAGGCCGGGGTGCGTTTCAATCTCGACTTGTATAAATAGGTCTTACCTATTTCCACCTGACAACAAGTCTCGGTCGAGAAAAATACTACACTCTCCAGAAAGGCAACTTTGCAAGCTCTCCCAAAAGCTTGCACCTCTTGCAAGCTCCCAAGCTTTCACTTTACGATACAAGTCGAGATACTACTCTCCCAAAATTATTCTCGGCCTCAACACCTTTCTTTGCTTCCCTCCCCAAATCAACCCTTCTCCTCCACTTTGTGGATCAAGCAAGTCTGGAACGACCATTTCTTGGTTTAGGCCGGACTTGTATGCAGTATTGATCTCTCGAATCTATAAAGTGCTCACGTGCAGCACATTTGTTTAGGGTTTGAACCAGTTTCTCACTCACCTACCGAATTTACCAAAATCGGCAGAAACGATTTTTACCCATAAACCTACCCCAGAATCATCCTCCGAACCGGATTCCTCCTGCGAACTTGAGTTAGATATTTCCCAAAAGAGGAAACAAAAGAAGAAAGAAAAGAAGTGCGAAACTCACCGAACCACTTCCCAAAGCAGGACCGGTCTTCGGAGGAATCACTCTCACTTGTTGAACCTTCTTCTCTCTCGAGTCATCATCGCTATGAGAAGGCTCAATGTTGCTGGAGTTCTTTGAAGAAATTGCCGTCTCCTCAGCAACGTGCGGGCGTGAAAGCATTAACACTACCCTGAAGCCTTGAAGGAAACAAGACACATGTTCTCACCAAATTCACGTGTTTTGAGACAAACCAATGAAGAGGCGACACATACCGGTTATTGGAAGAATCGAAAGACACAAGAGCCGTGGGAGGATCTTGTGAAACCGTCCGGAACCCGCCAAAGACGATTCTTCGTTCTCCGTTCCTTGGCACAGGGACTTTCCGAATTGCTAGGCAACTTTCGCTTGGGATCTCTCAACATTGGATACTTCTTCAAAACTGGCGGGAAGGTTTGCAACGAACGTTCTCCACGACGTTATTCACAAAATCTCGGATCATAATAAACTCGTCGCACCAAAACTCATTATAGCCGAAGGTCGTCGAGTTACTCTTCCCATTTGAAAGAAGGGAAGACGGATACCGGCTCAAGGGCATCAAGGCGTCAAGGGCGACACGCAATGAATCCTTAGGGATCACCGGCCGGTAAACAAGAGGCACCCCTTGATCGAAACCCATGTGACGAGCAGCACGGTCAATATTGTAAGTAGCTATCTGGAAAGACCCCACGAAGAAAGACGGTATATAACAAGACAAGCGGCTTTGAATGAACAAGTTTTCACCAACGCTCAAATCGTCATCGAAAGACAAAGACATGAGCGGAGCGAGAAGCAAAGGTGTCAATTTGAGTCACCGACCTATGGACCGCCCCCATGGGCGAAAATTGATTTCATGCAACTTATCAAGAAGACTAACCAAGCTCACGCCAACTCTTGGACTCCTTGTTCACCCATCGAAGAATTCGAGCCCCCCCCACTCACGGAAGCGAAGGCGAGCGGTTTCGGAGCATACTTCTCGAAGTGCTCCCATAGCGACTTGCGAGAAAAGCAACGTGCACATATGAATCCACTTTCATGAAACCATTCGGAACTTGCATGTTCGCAACTAGGTGATCCGGATGCACATACGGGGAACCAAGGAACAGACTTGCCAATGGGAAGAACTTCACCTTTGTCAACTTCACGACAATCGCTAACAACTCCGGTCTTATTCCTTTCTTGCCGAGAAATGTCATCAAAAATGTCTCTCGGACAACCAGAGAGCCAAAAATGTTTGAAACATGAAGATCACTGCTTTTCTGTTTAGGCTCCAACTCGTCCGGAAACCATTGATATATCCACCAACCGTAATGGCACCTTTCATCCTCTTTCCGGGCAGAATCCTTCGACTTCACAATGGAGTCTTTCCGAGCAAAATCCACCAACTTAACGGCCGAGTCATCCCGCATCTTCACCTCACTTTCGGATAATTGGATTTTAAGATTCCCGATTCTGGGAAGATTCGACAAAGAGCCACACTCTCCAAGGAGAAAGTTATCTCGCCCCATCTACATATGATTGTATGGGTGTCCGAACACCATCTCGGAGATGAAATCAACCAAGCCCGGGATATCCTTCCTAATCTGGAGATTTCTTGAAGTCTTGACAACATCAATGACCTGTGCTCGAGTCAAGTTGGTATTTATATGCTCCTTGCTCACCATGAACTCAACCCATCTATCAAAAGAACGCAATGGGCTTTGGCACATCCTGAAATCAATGTTGGAAGAGGAATATACCCCTTTATGAAGATAGAACCGGATGGTGTTCTGCAGGCAAACCGAACGTGTCTTCCTTTCATCTTCACCACCGGGTTAACAAAGTCGGCACGAAACCTAAGTGATTTTTCCGAGCAGAGACAAGTTTTTGGCGAAGAATTCTTCATCCGTGTTTGGTTTGGAATTATGGACATCCTTCGATGAGGCGAAATTTTGTTCAGGTAACATCTTGTCGGATTTCTTAATAACAACTTAGTAGCAAGATATCTGCACAAAAAAAAAAAAAAAATTACCTCCTGACATAACAAAAGCCACAAAAGGAAAACCCAAATATAAAAAAAAAAAAAAAAAGGGAGGGCGTATTCTCTACGGGTTCAAAACTGCACACACAGTATTTTCTTCGGGTTCAAGACTATATACGCAGTATTTTCTTCGGGTTCAAAACTATGTACGCGGTATTTCATACGGGTTCAAGAGTGTCTACAGTATCCTTCTTCGGGTTCAAAATTATATATGGAGCATTTTTCTATTGGTTCAAAAACTGCACGCGTGGTACTTCTTTCGAGAAGCAAAAATCATATATACAATATTTCTTGCGGGTTCGAAGTCATATGAAGCGTATGCACAGTATTCTTCTTCGGGATTCATACAGTGTTCTCTACGGGTTCGAAATACACACGCAGTATTTCGTACGGGCTCAAATACGCCTACAGTATCGTTCTTGGGTTCGGGAATTATATACGGAGCATTCTCTACGGGTTCAAAATACACACGCAATTATTTTCTTGGGGTTCAAATATTTCTTTCAGGACCGAAAATTCATATATGCAATATTTCCTACGGGTTCAAACAATATATGCAATATTTCCCTTGGTTGCATACATACAATATTTTCTACAAGAGGCACGCCAAGAAATCATATGCAAGGATTGTGGGAGCGCCTACTCTTAAGGTTTACACCTACGTAAAAAAAAAAAAAAAAAAAAAAGAAAAGTAATCTTTGAAGACGTTCACGGAAGCCGGTTTCTCTTTGCCGCTAGTATGAAAAAAGGAAAGAATAAAGTGCAGGATGGGGAGAAAGGGGCTTTATATATATATAGGCGTGAAGACTTTGAAATAGGGAAGGATTTCCCTTTTACCAAAATCACGCGTGTAAGAAACGAGCCCACAAAGGGTGCGACTTCCCAATGTCGCCCAAGTCACGCCTGCAAGCACGGTTTCCAATTTGCACCGGCCCCACCAATTGCGCCGACCTCCCAATGGCCGCCCAAGTCACGCCTGCAAGCACGCACGTTTTCTACACTTTGCGCCGGTCCCACCAGCTAGCACACTCGCCCCCAATTCACGCCAACTTCCCAACGTCGCCGAAGCCGCACCGCCCCACCAATTGCGCCGACATGCAAGCACGCACGGCTTCTACACTTTGCGCCGGTCCCACCGGCTAGCACACTCGGTTCCCAACTCACGCCAACTTCCCAACGTCGCCCAAGCTGCACCGGCCCCACTGGTTGTGCCGACCTCCCGATTTGTGCAAAACTACCGAGGCAAGGATTCCAAATCCTATTTATAAAAGGTCGACAAGCCTCCTTCAATTTTCTTTACGGTTTCTTGTTAATAGTTTGTCACCATCTTATGCTTACCTCGCAACAAAGCCCCTGTTCCGAGCTAAGCGGGGGACTTAATGTTGATGGTGGTTTTTAAACAAGGGGTAAAATCGTAAAACCCCATGACCTAGTGTTACCCGCAACACATTAACTAAGAGCATTTAACTCAGTGTAAATAATTAGTAGGGGTATTTTTCAAAATACCCAGATTAGGTTTTCAACACGAGAACCCTAATTCCAAAACCAAGCCGCACACTGCGCACCATGGCAAAGACATGCCAAATCAAGCCGCACACTGCGCGCCATGGCAACAATGCCAAACCAAGCCGCACACTGCGCACCATGGCAACAATGCCAAACCAAGCCGCACACTGCGCACCATGGCAACAATGCCAAACCAAGCCGCACACTGCGCACCATGGCAACAATGCCAAACCAAGCCGCACACTGCGCACCATGGCAGCAAATGCCAAACCAAGCCGCACACTGTGCACCACGATAGCGACGCCAAAACCAAACTACATATCACACTCATTGGCAACCATGCCAAACTAAGCCGCTATGCCATTGGCACACGCCAAATATAGCGCCTTAGGCTTGCAAGACTTGCAACTAGGTCAACATGGCCGTCGTGCCATTGGCACATACCAACACGTACCACAAGCCATATTTCCAAGCCGCTATGCCATTGGCACATGCCAAATATAGTGCCCTAGGCTTGCAAGACTTGCAACTAGGTCAACATGGCCGTACGTGCCATTGGCACATGCCAACACGTATCGCAAGCCATATTTCCAAGCCGCTATGCCATTGGCACATGCCAAATATAGCGCCCTAGGCTTGCAAGACTTGCAACTAGGTCAACATGGCCGTACGTGCCATTGGCACATGCCAACACGTACCGCAAGCCATATGGCACATGCCAAATATAGCGCCCTAGGCTTGCAAGACTTGCAACTAGGTCAACATGGTCGTTCGTGCCATTGGCACATGCCAACACGTACCACAAGCCATATTTCCAAGCCGCTATGCCATTGGCACACGCCAAATATAGCGCCCTAGGCTTGCAAGACTTTCAACTAGGTCAACATGGCCGTACGTGCCATTGGCACATGCTAACACGTACCACAAGCCATATTTCCAAGCCGCTATGCCATTGGCACATGCCAAATATAGCGCACTAGGCTTGCAAGACTTGCAACTAGGTCCGCATGTCCGTACGTGCCATTGGCACATGCCAACACGTACTCGCAAGCCATATTTCCAAGCCGCTTATGCCATTGGCACATGCCAAATATAGCGCCTAGGCTTGCAAGACTTGCAACTAGGTCAACATGGTCGTACGTGCCATTGGCACATGCCAACACGTACCGCAAGCCATATTTCCAAGCCGCTATGCCATTGGCACATGCCCAATATAGCGCCCTAGGCTTGCAAGACGTGCAACGAGGTCAACATGGCCGTACGTGCCATTGGCACATGCCAACACGTACCACAAGCCATATTTCCAACCGCAATGCCATTGGCACATGCCAAATATAGCGCCCTAGGCTTGCAAGACTTGCAACTAGGTCAACATGGCCGTACGTGCCATTGGCACATGCCAACACGAACTTGCAAGCCATATTTCCAAGCCGCTATGCCATTGGAACATGCCAAATATAGCGCCCTAGGCTTGCAAGACTTGCAACTAGGTCAACATGGCCGTACGTGCCATTGGCACATGCCAACACGTACCACAAGCCATATTTCCAAGCCGCTATGCCATTTGGCACACGCCAAATATAGCGCCCCTAGGCTTGCAAGACTTGCAACTAGGTCAACATGGCCGTACGTGCCATTGGCACATGCCAACACGAACCGCAAGCCATATTTCCAAGCCGCTTATGCCTTTGGCACACGCCAAATATAGCGCCCTAGGCTTGCAAGACTTGCAACTAGGTCAACATGGCGTCGTGCCATTGGCACATGCCAACACGTACCGCAAGCCATATTTCCAAACCGCTATGCCATTGCCACACGCCAAATATAGCGCCCTAGGCTCGCAAATCATACAACCCAGGCCAAGTCGGCCATGCATGCCATTGGCACACGCCAACATGCTCGCTGGTAGCTTTTTCTACCAAGGCCACAGCCCTAACGGCCACGCATGCCATTGGCACATGCCAAACACACACGCTGGTAGCCTAACTTGCGAATCGTGCAACCTACCTCCAAGGCATTCCGCACATGCCATTGGCACATGCCAAACACACACGCTGGTAGCCTAACTTGCAAACCGTGCAACCTACCACCAAGGCATTCCGCACATGCCGTTGGCACATGCCAAACACACACGCTGGTAGCCTAACTTGCAAACCGTGCAACCTACCACCAAGGCATTCCACACACGCCATTGGCACATGCCACACAAGCCACTAGCAGCTCTGGCATTACCACTTACGCTCGAGTTGCAACTCGCAACGAAGGCATTCCGCACATGCCATTGGCACATGCCACATGCGTCCTAGCAACACCACTTGCACTCAAGATGCAACCAACACTCGAGACATCAACACAAACCGGGGATGCTTTTTAGGGTTTTGGTTTGGCGGTCCTGACATACGGCGTACACTACGCTCACATTAAGAAAGCGTGAAAAGGAATAAAGCGGTCAAATAAAAGAGGAAATAATGGTGAAAATGTTTTCACCCATTAACACCATGTGGTTACCACCACTCCTCCCATTATTTCACCCTTTACTCTCTTCCTTCATGAGGCCAGTACGTTTCAATCTCGACTTGTATAAATAGGTCTTACCTATTTCCACCGGACAACAAGTCTCGGTCGGAGAAAAATACTACACTCTCGAAGGTAACTGTGCAAGCTCTCCCAAAAGCTTCCACCTCTTGCAAGCTCCCAAGCTTTCACTTTACGATACAAGTCGAGATACTACTCTCCCAGGTGTTCTCGCCTCAACACCTTTCTTTGCTTCCCTCCCCAAATCAACCCTTCTCCTCCACTTTGTGGCCGAAGCAAGTGCGGAACGACCATTTCTTGGTTTAGGCCGGACTTGTATAGATTGATCTCTCGAATCTATAAAGTGCTCACGTGCGGCATATTTGTTTAGGGTTTGAACCAGTTTCTCACTCACCTACCGAATTTACCAAAATCGGCAGAAACGATTTTTACCCATAAACAATAAGCTTTTGCCTCTTAAGAGAAAATCCAGTCACATTTAGCAAATAAATAGTTGTTTATAGGTGAAAATCGTTTCCGCCGATTTCGGTAAATTCGGTAGGTGAGTGAGAAACTGGTTTAAACCCTAAACAAATGTGCTGCACGTGAGCACTTTATAGATTCGAGAGATCAATCTGCTACAAAGTCCGGCCTAAACCAAGAAATGGTCGTTCCAGTGACTTGCTTCGGCCACAAAGTGGAGGAGAAGGGTTGATTTGGGGGAGGGAAGCAAAGAAAGGTGTTGAGGCCGCACACCTCGGGAGAGTAGTGTCTCGACTTGTATCATAAAGTGAAAGCTTAGGAAGCTTGCAAGAGATGAAAGCTTTTGGATAGCTTGCAAAGTTGCCTTTTCTGAGAGTGTTGTATTTTTTCTCCTGACCGAGACTTGTTGTCTCGGTGGAAATAGGTAAGACCTATTTATACAAGTCGAGATTGAAACGCACCATGGCCTCATGAAGGAAGAGAGTAAAGGGTGAAATAATGGGAGGAGGTGGTAACCGCATGGTGTTTATGGGTGAAAACGTTTTCACCATTATTTTCTCATTTATTTGACCGCTTTATTCCTTTTCACGCTTTCTAAATGTGAGCGTAGTGTACGCCGCAAGCTCAGTGACCGCCAAACCAAGACCCCGAGCATCCCCGCTTTTTGTTGATATCTCGAGTGTTGGCTGCACCTGAGTGCAAAGTGGCGCTAGCGTGTGGCATGTGCCATTGGCATGTGCGAAATGCCTTTGTTGCGGGTTGCACCTCGAGCGCAAGTGACAATGCCAGAGCTGCTAGTGGCGTGTGTGGCATGTATCAATGGCATGTGTGGAATGCCTTGGTGGTAGGTTGTACGTTGAGTGTTAGGCTACCAGTGTGGATGTGCCAATGGCATGCGTGGCTAATTTGGATCACGGCCTCGTAAGAAAGCTACCTGTGATGCGTGTTGGCACGTGCCAATGGCATGCTCGACCATTAGGGCCATGCCCTGGTGAGAAGAGCTACCACGAGCATGTTGGCATGCTCGGCTATTAGGGCCACGGTTTGGTAAGAAAGCTACCAGTGATGCGTGTTGGCATGTGCCAATGGCATGCTCGGCCATTAGGGCCGTGGTCTGGTGAGAAAAGCTACCAGGGAGCGTGTTGGCATGTGCCAATGGCATGCGTGGCCAATTTGGGTCGCTCCTTGGTAGAAAAAGGCTACCGGCGAGCGTGTTGGCATGTGCCAATGGCATGCGTGGCCAATTTGGGTCGCGCCTTGGTAGCAAAAGCTACCACCGAGCGTGTTGGCATGTGCCAATGGCATGCGTGGCCAATTTGAGTCGCGCCTTGGTAGAAAAGGCTACCAGCGAGCATGTTGGCATGTGCCAATGGCATGCGTGGCCAATTTGGGTCGCGCCTTGGTAGCAAAAGCTACCAGCGAGCGTGTTGGCATGTGCCAATGGCATGCGTGGCCAATTTGGGTCGCGCCTTGGTAGAAAAAGCTACCAGCGAGCGTGTTGGCATGTGCCAATGGCATGCGTGGCCAATTTGGCCTAGGTTGCATGGTTTGCAAGCCTAGGTGCGGGCGCTACTTTGGCATGGCGCGGCTAGGGCCAAGGTAAGGGTGTTTGGCTTGGCGTGGCGAGACCAGTATAGCTAGGGCCAAGGCAGGGTGTGTTTGGCATGGCGCGGCTAGCTTGGGCTAGGTGTGGCTGGCATGATTTTCCATTGGCACGGAGGTGCGGCTAGCATGGTTGGCATGGGTTGGTGCATTTGGTGTGACTAGCATAGCTAGGGCCAAGGCAGGGTGCGTTTGGCATGGCACTGCTAGCTTGGGCTAGGTGTGGCTGGCATGATTTTCCATTAGCACGGAGGTGCGGCTAGCATGGTCGGCATGCTTTGGCGCGTTTGGTATGGCTGGCATGCTTTGCCATAGGCATAGAGGTGCGGCTAGCTTGGGATAGGTGTGGATGGCATGATTTGCCATTGGCACGGAGGTGCGGCTAGCATGGTTGGCATGCTTTGGCGCGTTTGGTGTGACTAGCATAGCTAGGGCCAAGGCAGTGCGTTTGGCATGACGCGGCTAGTTTGGGCTAGGTGTGGTGGCATGATTTGCCATTGGCACGGAGGTGCGGCTAGCATGGTTGGCATGCTTTGGCGCGTTTGGTGTGACTAGCATAGCTAGGGCCAAGGCGAGTGCGTTTGGCATGGCGCAGCTTAGCTTTGGCTAGGTGTGGGCTGGCATGATTTGCCATTGGCACGGAGGGGAATTAGGGTTTTGTCCGTTGTAACCCTAATTTGAAAAATACCCCCATTTAATTATCGACTACATGCATTAAATGTTCTAATAAATGTGTCACTGGTGACATTATGTTATTTGGGGTTTTACGATTTTACCCTTTGTTTAAAAACCACCATCAACAGTAGCGTTGTATGAAAGGCTACATGTACTGCTCCAATTGAGTCTACCAAATTATGATTCATGTTCTCAAATTTAATATCTTCTTACTTGATAATGGGGAGATTATAATGCCTGTGGGCGCTGGTACCAGTTCATTGAATTTTATTTTTTCAAGATATGCATACACTGGAAAATTTTGTGGGATCGTGAAAATCTAAATATGGTCGAATATTCATTTACAGTAACTACTGAAATAAATGATGGTTGTTGTGAACCCCTCTGCAGAGGAATATCGACATATGTGATTGGATAGCATGCAATCCAAGTTAGTTTGGATTAATCTCTCGAATGATGCAGTTTTGGATCCAAGACTTAAAAACTTAAACATGCCAAGCCTATTAATTATAGGTTGGCGTAGTCATAATGTGTCGTCATACGAGAAATTTCTACGTTTTAAAAAAAAAAAACGATTTCATGGTCTTATTTACTTTCAGACCCTAGGATTGATTTACTAATTGTTCTCTTTATACAATGCACTTGGCATGGTATTCTTTGAAGGACTCATATAGCATTCACACAAGAAATGTGGTCGGAGAACATATTAATTTTGTAATCCTTGGAGGATTCAAATTATATTTAGGCATCCACCTTATTTTCTTACATAAGGTTTAACAATCCTTTATGTGTTTTTAAAATTTGGTGAAAAACCAAAAATTCGGATAAATTAGTTGATGATTTCAATGTTATAGGTCTCTTGAGGAGTCCTTAAAAACACAAAAATCCATGTTTTAGCAGCATAAATATTATTTTTCTTAAATCTGCAGTTAGAATATTATGCTTGCTTAAAACTTGTGTATAATATAGACCATAGTTATGATTTTGGTGCTTGTTTGTATAACACTCATATAGTTGAGTTGATTAGCATCCATATTTACGTCAAAAGTTGTACTCTTTTCCATTCGTTTCAGGTTGTCCCATGTGATTTTACTTAAAAGGTTTTAACGAGGCAACATCTCACTGACTATGAATTTTTATTCAAAATGTTGATAATGTTCTCTTTTTCCTTCGTCCATACATTTTTTTCCTATTGGGGTTTTACTGGAAAGGATTTATTGAGGCAATTTAATTCAACATGGTGGTCATCCAAGGGGGAGTTGTATCAATTTTGGATATTTGGTGAATTACCACCATTAACTAGGTCATTTTGTTAGACCACATCAACATAACCATCTCTTATGAATTTGGGTATCATTCTGATCCATATAAGGTATGATCACAAACTTTACTCACCTTTGGTACTATAACTGCATATTGGCACTTTGTTGAAGAAATTATATCAACTACTTACACGAATCATCTTCGAGAAGCTAGTAATACAAGAAGCAAGTCCTCAATGTATTTAAAGAAGCGTGAAGACTCGAGAACACTACCATTAGAAGACTAACACAAAAGAAGACTTCATCAACCGGGAAATTTCTCACGAAAGCATTGCTATCTCCAAAATTCAAGAAATTCGTTTATCGAAATTGGTCCGACTCGAAGATTTGCAAGCCAAGATTTAACTGAAGTTTTTATAAGGGGGTATCAAATTAGAAGGTATTTTACTGGACTATCAAGTTGTGCTCTTCATGGATATCTCTGGTATGATCTCTTTTGGCAGATCTTCAAACCTTCCCATAATGAAATTCTTAGTGTAAATTGGATCACAATTTTTTTTTTTTCTGAGGTTTTCTAGGAGAAAATGGAGATCTGATTTTAGAGGCTAAAGAAAACAGGGACTGAATGAAAATACGGAATAATGAGGGTTCATCTTCATTTGGGCGAGTGAGGGTTTAGGTAAATGACAACTTTGTACACGGGACTCTGTTTATTTACATTAGATCAAGATATTCTTATTTTATTTTGATGTGAAAAAAGATATTACACCCAAATAAAATTCAATATAGCGAAAGAATGGAATTAGATTGTATCTAAGATGTTACGAATATAAGCTGGGTGTCTGTCCGCATCCAGCACACAAACATGCCAGGACGCACCTGTGTGATATGCTGCAGGTAATGCGGAAATACATAAAGAAAGGAGAAAAAGAGGGTTCAATGACCAAGCTCATAAATGACATTTATCGATTGGTAGGCCTTGCAAATTAGCAAGCAAGAATTTGAATTGCAACTCAGAAAATTCTGCAACCCACTAAAACTGTGTTCATAGTTTGCGAGGTTACAGAAAAGAAAAAAAAAATTACAGCAAAAATTTGAGACAAAAAGCTACGAAGTAAAGATGTCTGTGATACAGAAAAACACCCATCAGAATACAAGAAATTAAAAAGAGGATGATGAATCCTTGATAATATATTTTTAGTCCAAGGAATGCAGTGACTGACAAGAGGACTAACATCTTCTAACAACTGATGCTAATTGACATATCGTTTACTTCTAAAATCTGGTGATATAATTGACATATCATTTGCTTCCCTCACCACTGTTTTAGGGTCCTCTCTGAGTAAAAAAACTGATTTACCTTGTGACTTGTGTGGCATACTACCATGTGCTATCCCTTCTTATTTCTACTGGCATTCCAACAACTACACTCTAATTACCTTACCCCCCAACCTAAACCTGTGGTCAGTTCTGGTGCTTCAATTGTACATGCAAAAGGACTTCCCCTAACATTGTGAACGGGTTCAGTGGTTCCCCTTGCTGGACTTGTGATAGCATAAGAATTCCAAGCTTAATCGTCTATGGGCATCAGAATACCACTATGTGCTGGCGTTTGTAGTATCTGCGCAGTTGTTGTAAGAAATAGATGGTTTATCTCATTTTCTGATCCAGCATACATATAAAGACAGATATAAACACACTAGTCTTATTTAAGTGGAGTAATTTTATAATGCACACCACCAGCAAAGGATAACAGAAGGAATACATAAAGAACCAACTCCCAATGCTAAATTCAGTATGTAAAGAGCTGAGAACAACTATAACATATACATCGTGAACTTACAAAATTCAGTTGACCCAACATATACCACCGCACCTTACACAAATACTCCATGGAATAAATCATTCCTAACTCCAAAGACGAACCTTTTCCATATTTCCGATAGCTAGAACACAGGCATCGTTAAACATGTCTTCACATTCTTATATGAAACCTAATAATCACACAAACAAATCTAAATTACGAGATTTTGGTTTTAATTGAAATTATAAGGATCGCAAAGACAATAAACATCATCGTACTTGTTAATTTTTAAGAGGAAAATTCGTACTGCAGCATTGCAGTAAAGGTGTTCCCGCACCACAATGCTGTACAAAACCAATACTCCATTACTTATTCATTACTTAAGATCCAGAGACAGCAAAAAGTTAAATGGAGATGGGAAAGTGGAGCTCCAAATTCCTTAGCTTCTGAATCGCCAATCAAACCCAAACCTTTCTTGATGAGACTTTCTAGCACATGGAGGTTCTTACTTTCCAGAAATTTGATGGAATTCAAGATGATGAAAATGGTTTTGAAGGGTCTCTCCAACGTCATCTCAACGTTACATGAGCACCGAATGTGAGAGTGAACCTAACAACAAAAATATTCTAGTTTTGAGATTCTGGTATTCATTGAATTAAAATTGGAACTCAAGAAATTGAAAAACAATTAACACAAGAATTATACTCACTCAATTTTGAGAGGAAATATCATTATGTGGTGTATGAGTCAAGGTTCCTTTCTCCACCAAAATCCCATACGAATCCAACATTGCATCTTGAACTCATCACTGCCTTGATGTTTAGGTTATTGGGATTTTGATTTGGAGGAGGAAAAGATAAAATGAGATCTAGGAATTGGAACTTTAGTCTTTGTGTTTACTTAATTTTGAGAGGAAATATCATAATGCTAGTCTTTGTGTTTCTGAGTAAAGGTTCCTCCACCAGAGTCCCATACAGATCCAACACTCCATCTTGAACTCATCTGGTACTGGTTACTTGAGGTTTTCATTCGAGGAAAAATAAAAATGAGATATAGGAATTGGAATTTAGGGCAATGATATCACTTTGTATATATAGTATAGGGTAGCTGAACGTGGATCGAGTTGAAAGCCCACTACGAGTACTAGTTCGGACTTGTTCTTTAGCTTTTGGGATGCGGGTCTGGGTACTGGTCGCTTTTCCCTAATTTTTTCCCGGGAATTTCTTAGACAATTCGTAAAGTGCTGACATGGGAGTGACACATTTTGTATGATCGTTAGCTAATAGTATAAGGGAACAGTCCCACTTTCACCCCCTCTCTTTCTGGATTTCTTAAAAAGTTGTAGAGCATAACTTAATTTAGGAACCAATGCAACCTAAAATCTGTAGAAACTTAAATTGGGAATTAAAGCTTCTGCAACTGACAGAAAACTGCATTCAATAGTTAGCAAGCTTTACAGATCACAAAATTAGATTACAGCAAAATCTTCAGATATTAACATATGCTATCCCTGATGATTTATTTCAGTTGGTGTTCCAAACAGCTTCAACTATTTATTTCTACTCCAAACCTGAACTTGTGGTCAGTGCTGGTGCTTCATTTCAGCGTGGAAGAGAGGACTTCCCAACACACTATGGACTGGTTCCCCCTACTGGAGTTGCGACAGCATCAGGATTCCAAGCTTGAACGTGTATGGGCACCTACAAACCACTGTGTTGGTGATTCTACTACCTGCACAGTTGTTGTAAGAAGTCAGATGAAATATTGGTCTTATCTGATCCAACATATACATATCAAGACAGATACAAAGACAAGAATCTCGTTTCAATTGGATGAATCGATGTTGTTAATCACCACCAATATACAATCTTATAATGCTCACCACCCAAAAAGGATAGCAGAAGGAATACATATATAAAAGAACCAACTCTCAATGCTAAATTCAGTAAGCGCAGAAGATGACAACAATTATGACACATCGTGAATCCACAAAATTCAGTTGACTCATTACTATACTACCGCACCACCATAAAATTGAGAATATACTAATGGACTACAAACTTTAACTTGATCCAAACAAATTCAAAATTGGTTTTTCCAGTAACCAAACAAATTTAACCAAGCCTTCAACTGGTTGGACTATGCCAAGTTAAACAGACACCAAAATAGAAGACAGCTAGGAAGATTAGCCTAACATACCATAAAACGAATTGTAACAATTCAAAAAATGACTATAACCAGAAGGTTAAACACATCAAAAAAAAAAAAAAAAAAAAAAAAAACACAAAATAAGCAGTCCGTCATCTGACTGAAACCTCCTTGAACTCAAAAATTCTACTAGGATCATACTCTGGGGTCAAACAAAATCGAAAATCATACTCACTCTTGAAATGATGACATTAAATAAAAACAAATATCAACACAGAACTATGAAACAAATAGATTTCCTAGAAGGCTAGGACCATACGACCGCAGGGAAAGTTCTCAGTTTCCCACATATTTTCTGCATATACATCTCAGACTCTGTTTCTTATTTCTTACAGAAGGAAATAAGTTGACTAAAGTTTGCATTACATTCTCATTAAGTCTAACAAAAGTGAATCCGCAGTATGTAAACATAGCCAGATGATATAATATCACCACATATTGCCAATTCATCATATTCCGGAAATATCCCTTGTTATAAAATCTCAAAATGCTTAAAGGTTTATTATCATTACACTTACCTAGAGATCTCTTGCCTGGTTTTGCGGCTTCTTCAGTTTATCACTGCTTTCTGTCTCCTCGCTTGAATTCTTCAATTGTACGTGCAAGAAGACTTCTCTGCTGACATTCTGAACAAGTACCGTGATTCCCCTTGCTGGACTTGTGATAGCATAAGGATTCCAAGCTTCATCGTGTATTGGCGTCAGAAGACCACTATGTGCTGGTAATACTAGTACCTGCGCAGTTGTTGTAAGAAGTTAGATGTCTTATCTCCTTTTCTGGTCTCAACGTTCTTAAACACCAACCTATATACAATCTTACAATGCACATCACCAGCAAAGGACAGAAAAAGGAGTACACAAAGAACCAACTCCCAATGCTAAATACAGTAGGCAAAAAGATGAGAAGTGAGAACTATGACACACCGTCAATTTACAAAATTCAATTAGCCCAACATATACTATCGCACGCACCACCATAAAATTGAGAATCCTCTAAAACAATCAGAAATTTCTTCATCCCTAGAAGTATCAACATGAAGAATCTTTATACTATTCCAAATAACATTACTAATACAACAAATATCACCATCCTTGCCCCTAAATTATTATAATAATCCTTATGCTATAAGTAGCATGTTCTGTGCTCATGAGAACGTTAGTGGTGTAACCGGCGGAAGAATCTTTTCCACCAGAAGATGGAGCTGTTTAAGATAGCTAATGGCTCAAGCATTGAAATTCACAGGAGAAGTTACATACAGATGCACTATGAGATTTTGGTTTAAGTGAATTTAAAGTATAACCAAAAAGACAATAAACAGCAAAATACTTACTTAGCTTTAAGAGGAGATATCATTATGCTTTCTTTAAGAGAATTAGTAAAGTGGTTCCTGCACGAGAATGCTACAAAAAACCGTCTGAGCCCATCACTAACTTATTGGTTACTAAAGATACGGAGAAAGCAAAAGTTAAAGAGATGCGAAAATTTGAGAGAATTTTATACAGAGTAAAGCTTCATATTCCTTAGCTTCTGAATCTCCCAGTCAATTCAAGCCTCCCTTAGTCCCTTATAAGATTGTCTCCCAAGAATGAATAAATTCTTGGTTTGGTTTCGTAAAATCTAAGAGAATTATATCTAGAGGAGCTCCAATTGAGTTGTAGAGGGAGATGAAAGTGAGTGTCCCTATTTTGGTTTTATAGGGACAGCAATTCCACCCAATTTGATATATCATCCATCTCCCACGAAAAACCTGATAGCAAACAAACAAATTTAAAACTTTGAGATTCTGGTATTCATTGAACTGAAATGGAATACAAGGAGTTTTACCTAATTTTGAGAGGAAATATCATAATGTTGGGTATTTATCAGTGAGTGTTCCTTCCTCCACCAGAATCCCATACAAAACCAGTTCTCCATCTTGAACCCATTTACCTTTGATTATAGTTTACGGTTTTGATTTAAGGGAAAATAAAAATGAGATCTGGGATGTGTTGGGGTACCGATTTGGGGAAAGAGAAAATGAGATTTGAGAACTGAGATTCAGAATTTAGGTCGAAAGCTTTTTCTATATATAAGGGAACTGAACTTGGATCGAGCTGCAAGCCCATTATCCGCAATTCGGGCTTAAGCTTATCGAAAGTAGGTCCGGTTACTACTCGCTACATTTGTGTTGTCTATGTTTGAAGCCTCATTTGGGACTACCATAAATCCAAGGTGGTTTGGTAAGAGATTGCTTAGACTAACATTATGTTTGTTTGTTTGTTTTTTAATCTGAGCCGTCTGGATCTGATTTATCTAGATATGAGTGAAATCACTTTAGTCATCTGATTCATATGTTTGTTTTTTGAAATCATATGTAACTCAATTGACTGGGAAATATGTGAGCCAGTTGTTTGGTCCCATGATTCAGGGGTATTTTGTTACCTGATGGTTATTTTCAACAGAAAATGGGTTATTTGGCCAAAAAGGCACTTTTCCTGGTTGAGATGGACGGGTAAATTTTTTCCTGGGTAAATGGACGGGATATTTTTTTATATGGGAACAGACGTTACTACCCTTTCTCTATAACACTACCATCGACGCTTTTCTTTTCTCTGCACCATCTCTCTTTCTCCTCTCTTTCTCCTCCGTCTGTGTTTCTCCATCGCAACCATTGAAATCGGTTTCTGCACCTTCTTCTTACCAACAACTACATCAACAGTATCACCATCGTTGTAAACATCATCAAAATCAGATCCAGTATCATCGTCTTTGTAGATGAAATCAGAGGCATCATCGTTTAAATTGGTTTCTCCACCGTCTGCAAACACCAATACCAACTCCGGTATGCAAAGATTTCTAGCCTAATTAGGGCTTGAATCAATCAATTTCACAAAAATGTTTCGCTATAACTCGTAAGTGTCCAAACCCTAACTCCGTTTTGGATTTATTTTTCAGAATGACATGATTGATTTGTTGATTGGTGGATTTTAATTGGGTATAACTAGATTATATTTTTTATTTATTTTAGTAGAAATTGAGTTATGTGTTTGCAGTACCTGATGATTCTAACTACTGAAATTAGTTGGTTTAATGGTTTTATGTATTAGATGAAACTGGTTTGCATCTTGTTATTGTAATATGAACTTAATAGCTAGTCATTTGTATTGTTGGTGGTCCTAAATTTAATGATTATGGGACAAATAGCATCCAACATCTTACTATTGGATGAAGTCATGAAACTAATTTTCTTCTGCATGTTAGCTTCTGCATTACCTGGTTAGCTAAATATTTTTGTAGCTAAATGTGATCCATAAAACATTTCCACAACTGGCTTATGCATGTATCAACTAAGCCTAAAAAGAAAAAACTTTGCTTGGACTCGGAATGTGACTGAGTTTATGGCATTGGAATGTATATATATATATTGGTGTTAATATGAAGCCATCACATTTAGCTTAACTTGGAATGTGATTGACTTTCTTATAATTGATGTGGGTGAAACCAGTTTCATCTTCTTTTAAATTGGGTTGAATTTGGTTTCACCCATTTTTAAACTAGGATGAAACTAGTTACATCTTGTTTTAAATTAGTCAGAATTTGGTTTCATCCATATTTAAGCTAGGATGAAAACTAGTTTCATCCTGTTTTACATTGGTTGAATTTGATTTCATTCATGTATAAACTATGATGAAACTGGTTTCATCCAGTTTTAGATACTTGATCGTACTGGGATGAATTTTCTTAGGTTGGATTCCACAAATTTTCAACATTCTATTCAGGATGAAACTGGTTTCATCTTGTTTTAAATTAGGTTAAATTTGGTCTCGTACAAGTTTAATCTAGGATGAAACTAATTTCATCCTGTTTTAATCTGGATTGAATTTGGTTTCAACTATTTTTAAACTAGGATGACACTGGTTTCATCCCGTTTTAGATGGAGCACCATTTTATTTTCCAAGTTTCGATATCATGTGGATAGTGTTTGCAATGGTAAGCACTTCTCAAAATTTATTTTTTCAACTACAGTGTCTTTTTATATGTAGTATTTAGAATTACAATATTTTTGTTAGCTTAAGAAAAGATAAAGTGCCTAATCTCTATATCATACAACTGTACGTGTTACAGAACGATCTTCGCAACCAATATTGTATATGCAGATGATAGACTTCCTACGGAGTCTTCTGATAAAGAGTGTTCCTATTATTTCAAACAACAAAAGCAACAGTAATGCTCACTACCAGGCCTAACATTTCCCCATGATCCCCGGCGGCCTGTAACCAGTCGAGATATTACCACCAGTCCACTTCTTACTAGTGAATCGGGAGAAGATTGTAGAAGCTAGTGGCATTTTATCCTTGTTGATGCTGATCGAAGCACAAAGGATAACATGATACGTATGGTAGATCTTTGGTGCTATTATGATAAACATGTGGAATTGGTGAAGTTTTGTTTCTTCATTTACTTGAACTAGCTTTATAATATTTTATTTCAAGGTGTCCCACATCACGCCAATCGAGCACTATCAAGCACGTGCTCGGCCATAGATGGAAAAAATGTAGCACACTCAAACACATGATATGGCATAGAGTAACTTCGCCACTTGTTCTTCGTGTACTGGTGTTAAAAAGGGCTTTGTAAATGGAGTTTTGGTGTGGGTGTTGTTGTTCTCTCTTTCACCTGAGAATTGGCTTGTTTAATATATGGAGCACTGTCCTTCATCTTCTACAGCTGGAGGTTGTGTGGCAATGTCCAGTCAATAATCAAAAATAAGTAGGATAGATAAGAATGGATACTATGTTTAGTACATTAATTTCCACATTTAGTGTCTGTGTATCATTCGTCATTGATTTCCAGAAACTCGGCATTTACTGTTCATAAATAGTACATGGCCGATAGACCCTCAACGACTCAAGTAGCCGACGGTAGATTTTTTTTTGTTTTTGTTTTCAGATTTGGTTTTGTTGGTCCCGCTCAAATACTCAAAGATTTTGGGATACTGATGTTAGATTAAATTTGTACGTGGGACAAATTTGTTTGCTATAAAAAACTTAGTTTAAAGGGTCAAGGGGTATTTTAGGTGAACCATATTTTTTTGTTTTATTTTTTAAGGTGAAATATCCAAATTGGCTAATTGAACAATATATTTCTGATTTTTGGCTATATAAACAGTATCAAAAGCTAGAAATCTATTTCACCCAGGAATTGTTTGTTTTGGTCTTTTTGACCAATTTTGTGTATTTTCAATGATGTTGTAGTAATAGGCTCGTTGAGACTTGTGAAGACTGTGCTTTTAGATTTAAATTTTAAGATTAAGCAAATTAAAACTGACTATAATAGAGAGATCGGGGTTCAGGATTTCACCATTCACCAAAATTCATGTGATTTAATGTTAATGTTTATCATGCAATTCTAGACAATATAACTCCAATCAAAAGAAACTCATGATTCTAATCATTGCCTAAATTAGATTTTCAAAACATCAATTGTTAATCGCAAGCATGAAGTATCAAAAGCCCTAAACTAAGCATACTTCATCAAGAGAAAACACAACTAATTAATAAAAATCATTTACTTAATTTTCATTCGGTGCAAATAATCATAAAAAAATTGCATAAATAAATTTAAATAAATTTTACCACATAACTTTTGGAAGAATGGCTTCCTCCCTCGCCCCGGAGATTAGGTTTAGCTCATCATGTTGGAAACATGCTCAAAAGTTGATTTCATTGCTCAAAAATGGTTTACAAATGATGAAAAAGGGAGAAATAATGAAAAATCGGGTTTGTAACAATTATTTTTGTTACAAACCGAACTGTTACAGAGAACGATAATTATTAATTGTCGCTGTTACTGTTTATTTAAGTCTGCCTCCAAACTACGACCCACATCTGCGAGTCGTTAACACTGTTGAAGAACGACGGTCCTGCGTGCGTCTTATGTTCTTCGTGTTCTTCACAGCAGCAGCAGAAATGTGTTCTCTGCAACTTGATTTTCTCGACTCTATTGACGCTCTAAACCCTCCCAAACTCTCTATAACCCCTCTATACTTCCCCAGAACCATATATATACTCTCAGGACCAAGAATGACGTCTCATAACTCCACAAAATTTTCCATTACTCGGCAGTGAAGGAAAAATATTTTCTTTCATTTTCACGCGTTGAGTTTTAGCCAGCACACTCTAAACAGGATCCTACACGTTCCAAACACGACATATATAGAGTAAACTACTCTATAGACATATACCCGCAAACACAGAACTCGGGATGATGTAACCAAAACCCGAGTTACCCTGTTTCCTTCACTGCCGATTATCCAGCCAAATCCGGTTGATTTTGAAGCCCATACAGCGCCTGTTGAGCCCAGTCAAGTGTTCCCGAGCAATTACAGCTATTGAATCTCGCTAAAACATTACCAAATTACAAACCCTAATCTCTGGCCGGTGGCTGCAACAATTTCCCGCCAAAACCAATATTCAAACGATGAAGAAGGTCAGCCCTTATCCAACAGCTGGGGGTGCGAATATCAGTTGGGTGCCCCTTAGTAATTGGGTTACCCCTTATCCAAAGTGGGAGTCTGCATAGCAAATGTCCTCCGGGGGTGTTCCGAGCAACTTTTCGAGCCGAATTTTCCAAAATGTTTATTGCCCAAAAATACCTACAAACACACAAAAAACCATAATTAGTACAATATCGAGCACTAACAATGCAGGGCATTGAGAACAAAATAGACAAAAAATAGACACTGTTGAAGAACGACGGTCCTGCGTGCGTCTTATGTTCTTCGTGTTCTTCACAGCAGCAGCAGAAATGTGTTCTCTGCAACTTGATTTTCTCGACTCTATTGACGCTCTAAACCCTCGCAAACTCTTTATAACCCCTCTATACTTCCCCAGAACCATATATATACTCTCAGGACCAAGAATGACGTCTCATAACTCCACAAAATTTTCCAATACTCGGCAGTGAAGGAAAAATATTTTCTTTCCTTTCTTTCGTTTTCACGCGTTGATTTTTAGCCAGCACACTCTAAACAGGATCCTACACGTTCCAAACACGACATATATAGAGTAAACTACTCTATAGACATATACCCGCAAACACAGAACTCGGGATGATGTAACCAAAACCCGAGTTACCCTGTTTCCTTCACTGCCGATTATCCATCCAAATCCGGTTGATTTTGAAGCCCATACCACGCCTAATGAGCCCGATCAAGTGTTCCTGAGCAATTATATTTATTGAATCTCGCTAAAACATTACCAAATTACAAACCTAATCTCTGGCCGGTCTTTAACAATTTCCCCGCCAAAACCAATATTCAAACGATGAAGAAGGTCAGCCCTTATCCAACGGTGGGGTGCGAATATCGAGTTGGGTGCCCCTTAGTAATTGGGTTACCCCTTATCCAAAGTGGAGTCCGCATAGCAAATGTCCTCCTGGGGTGTTAGAGCAACTTTTCGAGCCGAATTTTCCAAAAATGTTTATTGCCCAAAAATACCTACAAACACACAAAAAACCATAATTAGTACAATATCGAGCACTAACAATACGGAGCATTGAGAACAAAATAGACACAAAAATGTATCTATCATTACCTGATTGAAACAGATTCGAGCCAGGGTTAGGTCCAAGTCAAGTAGCGAGTTAGATCTGACTGAAACTAAACAAACAAACGGTCTGACATCTGTCTCGCGACGAGTTGTGGTCGAATCAGGTCCAGTTTGCGAGTCTGATGCGTTCAAACATGATATAACTCTTACATTTACATGGGGAGCTAGGGTTTCTAGGCTAGGATGAAAAAATTTGCTTACCCAATTGAATCATCTATGCTAAGGATGCAAAGAAGCAAAAATGGGATTGCAGGAGGGCTTAAGTTATATTTTTCTTTTTAAGGCTTATGAGAGCAAGTCATATGGTGGAATCGAACCTATTCCAAGTGTGGAAAATTCATGGAATGTCAAGTCTAGTGGCTTCCAAGTTGGGTTTTTCCACACAAAATCCAAGCAATGTTCCATGGTTTGGTGGAAGGGTCCGTGGAATCCATGAAAACGCAAATACAAATAGCGTAAAACGCTATTAAGAATAGCGTGTTAAAAGACAAAAAACTTTATTAAGAATAGCGTTTTTTTTTTAATCCGTAGATTTAAACTGAGTTGTTGAAAATCTAAC
The DNA here is from genome assembly GCA_023531295.1 of Papaver armeniacum. NCBI lineage: Eukaryota > Viridiplantae > Streptophyta > Magnoliopsida > Ranunculales > Papaveraceae > Papaver > Papaver armeniacum. The sequence goes on along the minus strand of JAJJWW010018145.1, from coordinate 71,891 downwards.
GGCTGAGAAAAAAGCTCTATTCTTAATGGCATAAAACGCTATTAAGAATAGCGTTTTATGCCATTAAGAATAGCGTTTTTTTTTTAATCCGTAGATTTAAACTGAGTTGTTGAAAATCTAACGGCTGAGAAAAAAGCTCTATTCTTAATGGCATAAAACACTATTAAGAATAGCGTTTTTTAGCGCTATTAAGATTGGCGTAAAACGCTATTAAGAATAGCGTTTCTACTATTCCACCATTACACTTGCGCTTCCATCCATAGTTCCAAGTGCTGAGGTGGCGTGGAAGATGGAAGATGGATGGATTCCACCATAATACTTTCTCTGAGACAAACAACTGGGAAGGTAAAGCAGGTGCACCAACTTACCACTGATTACTTAAAGTTTTATTGCAGAGATGTGACGAGGGAGCATTGGAATTTTGTTTTGGAATCTCCAATACAATCAGACCCCAATAAGAATGCTCTGAAAGATCCATTTGTTTTCAATGAAAATATGAATGAAGCTCCGTCAATTTTGACAAGTGTTGGAGATGATCAGTATTGGAATTGAGAATCTCAGGTACTGTTTCGTTCTATTTCTTCTCACATGTTTGTTATAGTAGATTCCATATTTGTTATGTTAATTGTTTTACTTTCGTTTTAATTTCATTTTCTACAATTGGTTATCTTTCCAAGGGCACAATAAATGGGGATACACGTGAATGAACTTTCCCAACACCTTATAATTCCACTGGTGGAAATCATGTAGCTCCCCCTGCGCACGTGTGAGTTGACAAGAAAACTTAAACCTTCTTTTGTGATTTGATTTATAGTTTTAACTCGATATATTTAGCAGGATGTTAGGATAGGATAGGAGCATATTCATTCATTGATCCTAATTAGGTAGTAAAGGTGGAGAGGAGATATGTATATCTTTACGAAGTTTTTTTTTTTTTTAATTTAAGGCTGCAAGATAATGAGATTATCGGTAGTTAGATTATTCTGCAAGATAATGTATTATATATATTGATTTGGTAATGGGGAATTGTCTTTCTTAAATGCCAAGTTTGCCTGGTCATGGCAACTGTGAGCCTTTTTTGTCTTAATTTAGGAGTTCAATTTTATGCCCACCAAAATGCCAATGATTTGATTTTGAATTTTATCTGTTACTTGCCTAAGAAAGATCTATTTTTTCTTAAGTGTAATAGTCCAATACTAAGGAAGTAAATAATTCAACCACCAGTAATTGTACTGACTTGACCTTATCTTCATACTGCTTTATTCACTTTGTTTGTGACTTGACCTTATGTTAAAGATAGAATATCAAGTATACTCTAGTAACTTATTTTGCCCTACTGTGTATTAATTAAGAACTGAATGAAGTCATTGTACTGATGTTGATTTGCTTTGCGGGAATGATGTTCTTTGTCGTATGTGAACCAGGGACACAACACATGGATGCCAAGTTCATCATCATCGGAGGAGCTTATCGGTTTGTTGTTTAATCAATCGTCAACTTGTTTATCATGTTGTTAGAACTTACTAGCTAGCTTGGACATGTATTATTCTCAACTAAGAATTTCATCCTTTTTTGTGTAATTTTAAACCAAATGGATAAAAGGAATGAATTCTCAGTTTGAGTTTAGATTTGAAGTTTCATTTGAATTTGATTTTGGGTTTCATTTAACTTATTTTAATTTGAGTTTCACTTGACTTAAATATGAGTTTCATTTGATGCAGTTAGATTATTTAAGATTCAGCCATTCAGCCATTTTAGCAAATCTGAATCTATTTATTTGTTATATTATAATCTAAATGTACGACTAATATAATGGGTCAACACCTTTACGACTCAAATCGGTCATTATTCAGAGACGCATGACTTAGGGTCGTAAAAAAAAAAAACGCTTTATCAGTGACCCCATCAGAGACCGTTAAAACGTGTCGTTTAACTCGGATATATGACATGTCCTGGCAGTCGTGGAACTTTTATTTTCCACTAGTGATGCAACATCAACATAATCTGGTGACTTGAAGGAGTACCAATCTAGCATCCGTTGTTTTTCCCAAAATTATGATGTAACCTTGCTTCACTAAAACTACATCTTCGTGTCTTTTTATTTTGGTTGTCTCTTTTTTTTAGCATATGCCCATGCTTGATGACATATTGCACTTTTGCTGTTAAGAGTGAATTCCACCAAGTCAGTCACCTATTAGGAGCATATGGTGTTGTGGAAGTTGTTGCACTGGTGCAGGTATATCCATTTATCTTTATCTACAAGAAGTCACATGAAAGTTTTTGGTAAGTTTAGGTTTTCTCCTTTGCTATAATTTTGTATGCGCTCTTCTTCTAAGTTTTTTATACTTGTTGAAATGAAACCAAATTTACATGTAGGCAATACAGACGTGATGTGGTTATTATTCAAGGAGAGAAATAAGAGAAAAAGACATAGAGGGGGAAGAACACAGAAGAGGGTAGAGAGAAAGAAATAGGGAAAGCAAGAAGATATATCAGGATAATACCAATGAGATAACCCTCACTAGTTTCTTCTTCTCAATATTTATACTATGAGAGTTCCAACCGTACACTACTCTTACAACCATGAAAAATACAAATAACTGACTAACTAAAACATACAATATATATAATAACTGACTTCATACTTATCTCCAATCACGACTAAATCACACTATGCACGTATCATTCCTTCCCCCTTTAAACAACCTTGTCCTCAACGTGAAAATTTGGATATCGGCGAATGAACTTGTTGTAATTCATCCAAGTTGCATCAGCTAGTTCTGTTCCCTTCCACTATATTAGAAGCTTATGGTATTCGCGAGAACCATAACGAGTAATCTTGCCTTCCAAAACTTTTTCATGACTTGGCATAATGACTTGATCAGTGTCAACAATAGGGAGAGTATCTTGAGCATGAACAATGGAACCCAAGTGCTGCTTAAGGTAGGAAACATGAAAAACATGATGGATTTTTGAAGTAGGAGGTAAATCCAAACGGTACACCACTGTCCCAACCCGCTCAAGAATCTGATATGGTCCATAGAAACGTGGACCAAGTTTGATAGCTCGACGAAGTGTAAGAGAAGTCTGTCTATATGGCTGCAGTCGTAGATAAACCCAGTCACCAACAGAAAATTCTTTGTCAATACGCTTCAAATCAACATTTTTGTGTCTAATTTGATCTCAATGCTATATATTGTTGGCACTCGATTTTGTACTAATTTTTGGTGTTTTATGTGTTTGTAGGTATTTTTGGGAAATAAACATTTTGGAAAAATCGGCTCGAAAAGTTGTCTAAAGCACCCGGAGGACACGTGTTATTCGGACTTTCACTTTTGGATAAGGGGCACCCCAATTGCTAAGGGGCAACCCAAGCTATCGGCACCCATCAACGGATAAGAGGTGTCCATCTTCAAGCATTTGAATTTGAAGTATTGGCGGGAAAATGGGGGTTTGAACCCGGCAAAATTAGGGTTTGATAATTAGACGTGATTATTTAATGAGACTAAAGTCCCGAAATTTAATGGGTTTGATATTCTAGACTAAACAGTAGGCAATGATCTTTATTCGGTTATAATTGGCTATAATTCAAGTTGGAGCAAAACAGAGATGGTTAAATTTTAGGGTTTGAAAATTGAAGATGTTTACTGAGACTAAATCGTTGGAACCGATATGGATGACTTGATTCAGCTAAATGGGACATTATATGGGTGTTCGCTTTAATTATAATTGACTTGATCGACGATTGGGAAGAAAACATGATTTTGGTCGGGATTGTTCATCTTCTCGGGCGAAGTTACCTGGTTCTGATTTGGACGAGTTTTCTATTGGACTTTCTCATGGTTTCGGGTTGGTTTAGGCCTGTTTAATTCAAACAGGCTTGGTAAGAGTCTTGGATTCGAAGAAAAAGGAAGTTTCCACGTAATATACCAAAACAGGGAAGAGAAATATTTTTGATATTCTGTTGAGAGTTATTAAGGAAATGCGTGAAGATATAGCGTGTTTAACAGCTTCTGAAACATGTAAGGAACGTTTTTGGATGGATTTTTTCCACTGCAAACGCGTGAAGACGATATAGAAGGAAAGAATCACGTGAAAATGGCGAGAAAATGATCCCGAGTAAAAAGAAGATCATTCGCATTTATTACAGATTGAAGGACTCTAACGAGTATAAAAAAGGGTTCAGGGGATCAAGAGAAAGGACGGACAGTTTGGGAGCAGTTTAGAACACTACATAGTCGAGAAAATCAAGTTGCAGAGAACACACTTCTGCTGCTGCTGTGAAGAACACGAAGAACATAAGACGCACAAAGGACAGTCGTTAATGCTACAGCGTAAACGACTGCCTATCGTGGGTCGTAGTTTAGGAGACAGTCTTAAAGCAACAGTAACAACGACAGTTACTATTTATCGTTGTCTGTAACAGTTCGGTTTGTAACAAAAATAATTGTTACAAACCCGATTTTTCATTATTTCTCCCTTATTCATCATTTCTAAACCATTTTGAGCAATGAAATCAACTTTTGAGCGTGTTTCCAACATGATGAGCTAAACTCATCCTCACAAGGCGACGGAGGAAAGCCATTCTTTCAAGAATTATGTGGTAACATTTACTTTATTAATTTATGCAATATTTTTATATGATTAATTGCATTGATAAAAATGAATTAAATAATTTTTATTAATCAAATGTGTTTTCTCTTGATGATGCATGCTTAGTTTTAGACTCTTGATGCGTTATGCTTGCGACTAACATTTGATATTTTGGAAATCGATTTTGGCAATACTTTAGAATCAAATCAATTGTTTAAATTGCATGATATAATTTAATTTAAAACCACATAAGTATTGATGAATGGTGAAATCCTAGCTCCATCCTCTCCATAATTTTCACAACATCTTGTATTTTGAGTTTATTATATTTTTGCTTTAAAAATTAAGTCTAAAAATCTGCTTTAAAGTCTCAACGAACCTATTACTATAACATCATTGAAAAATACCATCAATTTTTAGCGCCGCCGACGCGGACTTGTCTTTAGGCTAGAGTTTTTAGATTTATTTTTTTTTTTTTTTTAGGTTTTTATTTGCTTTTGTTCTTCTTTACGTTTAAGGGTTTTGTGTTTTCCCTTACAGAATTTGGAATTTGGAGCGAAAGAAATTTTGCCAAAGCTTTTGGTGAATACTTAAAGACTTGGAGTAAAAGGCAAAGCGAAAGGAGCGAAAGAAGAAGATTTTTTTTATTTTATAAAAAAAAAGAGAAAAAAAAAAGAGAGACATTTTTATTTTTTTTAGATATTATTTTTATTTTTTAGACTTTCCTTTTCTTTTGGACTTTGGACTTTAAACTTTGGGACATTATTTTTAAACCCTACAGAAGGGTAGTTTAAATATATCACCTCGCCCCCTTGGGTTCGTACACGACATTGGAGTCGTGGCCCTAGTCGACTACAACGATTCATCCCCGTCTGGACGGAGGTAAGTTTAGTCGAAACACTCATGAATCCACATCGGCGGGTTCTTTGTATTCCTTCGTTTGCATATATGTCGAGGAACTGAATCCGGCTGCTTTAATTTCCTAGTAAAGGGCAAGGCCTGGCCATACAAGATAAGGGTTCAGATTTCATCACCGTTCTCTTCTTGCCCGCCTTAGGAAAACAAAACTTAACGCGAACCTAAGCTTTAAAATTTGGAATAGAACGAGACCTATAAGGTAACGAGCTTAATAGGAAAGTCGTTCGAAAAATATTGGTTACTCTTTTAAGCATACTTCGAAGTACATGATAGTTTCTGTGAGTTGAAATGCGTGACTGCGCCGCCTTGTAATGCGGTGAGGCCTTGGGTATCAAAGCTTCACACAGCTTCCCTAGCCTATATTCAACTTACTTTAACTCGGATTGATTCCAGAGAGGTTTGCTCAGATTGTAACGAGTTCCTTTTCGAAAGATTAGAAGCTGGTCTAGAAACAATCTAAGTGGAGCCATCATGCTTTTTGTTTGCTAGACATCATTAGGTTTGTTGTGGTGGAGTCAGCCTTGTTTGTGTTGCATAGAACTTCTCTTCCTTTTTAGGATTTTTCTTTTTCTTTTGTTTTTCTAGTGTATGCCCGAGGTTATTAGAGACGGGCTTGGAAAGAGACAATCTAGGTCGATTGATTAGTGAAAAACCTAGTAATTCTTCTTGTGGAGGCGGGGAGCTCGAAGACTCTTCTTTTGAGAGCCCCGTTTTTGGAAACTTCAGTTTTGAGAATCTGTCTCTTCGTGAGGAAAGTACCCCTAGTAATTCATTGTGTGCCGGCCGATGGCAACTTTGAAAGATTACATGTTCCCAACTAGGACCAACCGAGCCGTGCATTAAATTGCCCGGCCAATACGGCTAATTTCGAGATAAAACCTAGTCTTCTTCGGATGATCCATATATTCTTAGGAAAAGATGATGAGAACCCTTATTTCCATATTAGGGACTTTGAGGAAATTTGTGGGACAGTTAGAATAAAAGACCTTACTGATGAAGTTTTGAAACTTAAGATGTTCCCCTTTTCCTTGAAAGATAAAGCCAAGAATTGGCTAAACAACCTACCATCTGAATCCATTGAAACATGGCAGGAACTTATTGATGCTTTCTATATGAAATTCTACCCTAAGCATAAAACTGCAGCTGTTAGACAGGAAATTAGTTCCAGTGTGCAACAAGAGGGAGAGTCTCTTTATAGGTTTTTAGAGAGATTCAATGATCTCCTATCCCAGTGTCCTCACCATGGATTTGATAAGATGAAACTCGTAGAGATTATTTATAATGGTTTGGACTATTCGACCAAAGCCATGGTCGAGTCTATGTGCGCTGGTGAGTTCACTAGTAAAAGTCTTGAGATGCCTTTACCTTCTTAGGAGTTGTTCTTTGAGAAATCCGAACAAAGGGAGTCTTGTGTTGAACCCCCTAAAAGACTCTTGGTTAATAGAATTAGCATCAATATGGCAGATACGAGTTTTGCGTCTGATGCTAAGTTTGCTGCTTTGTCTAGAAGGTTAGAAGCCTTGGAAATGGGTCAGTATAAAAATGGGTCCCTTGTTGAACCTAATAGAGGCTCTCAAGTCTCTAGTTGTGGAATAGAGCCCGATAACTCATTTTGGGAAGGTCAGGTTAGTGAAGAGCAAGCTCATGCTGTCTATAACAATGCTAGGTTTGAGAACCGTCAGAAGTTTGACCCATACTCAGAGACCTACAACCCTGGTTGGAGAAACCATTCTAATTTTTCTTGGTCTAAGGGGCGAGAATCAAGGTCGATCCAGTAATTCTCGGCCTCCCCATTTTGGTTATACTCGGAACCCTTCGAGTCAAACCCAGTTTAACACTTTTGAGAAAAAGATCTCTAACTTAGAAGAAGCTCTTACTATGTTAGTAAAGAACCATGATATGTTATCAGCTAACCACCTTAGCTTTCAACAAGAAACCAGCGGAACCATAAGGATAATTCCCAGGACTCTTGCTAAATTAAAACTTCAAGTCGGACAAATAGCTAAGTATTTAAGTGAGAGAGAAGAAGGTAAGTTTCCTAGTCAATCTCAACCCAATCCTAGGGGGTCCATCAAATATCTTTAGTTGGTGAGGAATCATCAAACCATGTGAACTCGATAAAAACCCTTAGGAGCGGTAAAACGGTAGACAATAAGGTAGCCATGCCTAGTGGACATACTATAGTTCCACCTTCTACTTCCCAAGAGGAACCCGTAGCCGAGGAACCGAAAAAATCCCTAAGGAGTCCCAAGAAATTCCCGATAGGACTACCTTTGTGCCTAGAGCCCCATATCCGCAGTTGTTAGCCCCAACAAAGAAGGAGTCGACATTCAACGAGATAATGAAAACATTTAAACAGTGAACATCAATATTCCGTTATTAGAAGCAATTAGGCGGATGCCTGCTTATGTCAAGTTCCTTAAAGATCTTTGTACACGAAAGTGTAAGCTTAATGTCCAAAAGTAAGCCTTTTTAGCGGTCAAGTAAGTTCCATTCTTCCGAACCAAACACCCCCTAAGTATAAGGACCCGGATGCCCCACCATTTCTTGTGCGATTGGTAGTCACATGGTCGATAAAGCTTTACTTGACTTAGAAGCTAGTGTTAACTTACTCGTATCATGTATACACCCACTAGGCCTTGGTAAGTTGAAACCGACTAAAATGACACTTGATTTAGCCGATAGGTCTCAGCAAAGTACCTCGTGGTATCATAGAGGATGTTACATTGAGGTTGATAAGTTTATTTATCTAGTGGATTTCATTGTTCTAGACACCCAGCCTGTTCAGGACCCAAGTGCTCAAATCCTGGTGATTCTAGGTCGCCCATTTTTAGCCACAGCTAACACTGTCATCAATTGTAGGACCGGGCTTATGAACATATCCTTTGGTAATATGACCACTGAACTAAATGTCTTTAATGTTACTAGACAACCTTCTGAGATAGATGATTTAGAAGTGGTGAACATGATTAGCACTCTAGTTCCTGATCCTTTAGCCTGCACTATGTTTGATAATCCATTATTTGATGAACCCTTCAGTGCCTCGGAGGAGGTAACCATGACGAACACCTTAGTTGATGAGACTATATTAGATATTTTCTTTGATAATCCCTTATATGATGATGTTGTTCGTTTAGATGACCAGTCTCCCAAAGAAGCTAGTTATTGTGCTGACTTTATGGACCCTAGAATCCATCCCATAGATTTTGGTCCATCTGAGGATATTTTTCACCCTAAGTTTGGGGGTAATGATGACTCTAGTGATCGTCTTGTATCCCTAATTGAAGTCCCTAACTTGGGACTCGAGCTTTGTGCGTCTAAGGTACTACTTGGGTTTCTTCAAGCTCGCTACCCGATCCTCCAGATACCGTCCATGAAAAACACGGTTCTTAAAAACATATCATTCGGTTGAACCTGTTTTACTAGACAAATATATAGAGCCCAAAGAGAAACCCCGGATAAATCTAGTTGCCTTAATAAAAGCCTAGATCAAGTTATGCTCCGTCTGCTCATTTTTCTAATAGAAGATGGTAGTCTTTCATTTGTGTCTGCTCTATTTGGTTACGAGGACCCATGACTATTTCGGATATTGGTATATGACTTTGGAAGGTGACAATCCTTTTTGAGGTATTTGATGTCTAGCTAAGGACTTTAAATTTAGCATTTTCTCGGGAGGCACCCATGCTTGATGTTTACGGTAATATCCTTTCTTATTTCTTTTCCATCCACCAAGTGGTAACAGTTTCTCATTGTTCATGCTTTTAATTTAATCTTTAGAACATTGAGGAAAATGTTATATTTAAGTTTGGGGGTATGGGAGAAACTTTTTAGTTGCAATAAATAAACTCCAGAGACTAGAAATTTATGCTTATTAAGGTTGGCACTAACTAATCTAAGTGGATGGGAACATCTTGGTTGTAGGAGTTGAGGAACCAATATGATTAGATGGAAACATCTAGAAGAGTCTATTCATAAAAAAGCACGAGCTCGGTGTTAGAAAAGAAAACATGGTAGTTTCGCCATATCCTCGCGATGGAAACATCGAAAGAATCCTGATCACTTCTTTTTCTTTTTCTTTTTGCCATTGCTAGCGTGAAATAGAGTGACTGAGATACCAAAAAAAAAAAAAATTGAGACCAGACCATTAGACCAACCGGAATAAATATAATAAAGTCGACCACTAGTACCCTTGTATATGCCAGCTGAGTTGACCTAGAGTTAGGATTACCAACCACTGGTTCCCTTGTATATGCCAGTGTGTTGATATTAGTCTAGACCAGTATCTCTGTCCATTAGGATAGGTTCACCTTAGTCAACATCATCTACGTTTTCTCTACATCCATCTTCTTAGTCTATCCATGTGATTGGTTGACTCAGGTTTATGATGTCCGAAACTATCCGAGTAGAGCTCTGTCACTTTATATGAATTTTAGTATGCTTGAGTGCAAACTCGTGTACATCAATTGGAATTTCGCATCGGGGTACTTCCTCCTATAGTCAATGATTGTATGCCAACCAAGGAGATTCTTTAGTGCCTTCCAGTTACGCATAGATATCTAGGGTCCAGTAAAGGTTTTGTGGGTACACCTCGTAAACCCTCCTGGAGACAACACTCCGCCACTAGGGCCACCTAGGGGTTCAAATGAATTTTATTTTCTAAGAATAAATTTGCTCGAGGACTAGCAAATAATAAGTTTGGGGTATTTGATAGACACATTTTTGTGTCTAATTTGATCTCAATACTATATATTGTTGGCACTCGATTTTGTACTAATTTTTGTGTTTTATGTGTTTGTAGGTATTTTGGGAAATAAACATTTTTGGAAAAATCGGCTCGAAAAGTTGTCTAAAGCACCGGAAGACACGTGTTATTCGGACTTTCACGTTTGGATAAGGGGCACCCCAATTGCTAAGGGGCAACCTAATGCTATCGGCACCCGACAATCGGATAAGAGGTGTGCATCTTCAAGCTTTTGAATTTGAAGTATTGGCGGGAAAATGGGGTTTGAACCAAAGAAAATTAAGGTTTGATAATTAGACGTGATTTAATGAGACTAAAGTCCCGAAATTTAATGGGTTTGATATTCTCGACTAAACAGGGATGGCAATGATCTTTATTTCAGTTAGAATTGGCTATAATTCGAGTTGGAGCAAAATAGAGATGGTTAAATTTTAGGGTTTGAAAATTGAAGATGTTTACCGAGACTAAATCGTTGGAACTGATATGGATGACTTGATTGACTAAACGGACATTATATGGGTGTTCGTTTTAATTATGATTGACTAGATCGACGATTGGGAAGACAACATGATTTTTGGTCGGGATTGTTCATCTTCTTTGGCAAAGTTACCTGGTTGTGATTTGGACGAGTTTTCTATTGGACTTTCTCATGGTTTCGGGTTGGTTTAGGCCTGTTTAATTCAAACAGGCTTGGTAAGAGTCTTGGATTCGAAGAAAAAGGAAGTTTCCATGTATTAGACCAAAACAGGGAAGAGAAATATTTTCGATATTCTGTTGAGAGTTATTAAGGAAATGCGTGAAGATATAGCGTGTTTAACAGCTTCTGAAACATGTAAGGAACGTGTTTGGATGGATTTTTTCCACTGCAAACGCGTGAAGACGATATAGAAGGAAAGAATCACGTGAAAATGGCAGAAAATGATCCCGAGTAAAAAGAAGATCATTCGCATTTATTACAGAGATTAAAGGACTCTAACGAGTATAAAAAAGGGTTCAGGGGATCAAGAGAAAGAACGGAGAGTTTGGGAGCAGTTTAGAACACTACAGAGTCGAAAAATCAAGTTGCGAGAGAACACACTTCTCTGCCGCTGTGAAGAACACGAAGAACATAAGACGCACAAGGGGCGGGGCCTTAATGCTATAGTGTAAAACGATCACTGTCATGGGTCGTAGTTCGAGGCAGTCTTAAAGCAACGAGTAACAACGACATTACTATTTATCGTTGTTCTGTGATTCGGTTTGTAACAAAAATAATTGTTACAAACCCGATTTTTCATTGTTTCTCCCTTATTCATCATTTGTAAAACCATTTTGAGCAATGAAATCAACTTTTGAGCGTGTTTCCAACATGATGAGCTAAACTCATCCTCTCGGGGCGACGGAGGAAGCCATTCTTTCAAGAATTATGTGGTAACATTTACTTTATTAATTTATGCAATATTTTTATATGATTAATTGCATTGATAAAAATGAATTAAATGATTTTTATTAATCAAATGTGTTTTCTCTTGATGATGCATGCTTAGTTTTAGACTATTGATGCATTATGCTTTGCGACTAACATTTGATATTTTGGAAATCTGATTTTGGCAATACTTTAGAATCAAATCAATTGTTTAAATTGCATGATATAATTTAATTTAAAACCACATAAGTATTGATGAATGGTGAAATCCTAGCTCCATCCTCTCCATAATTTTCACAACATCTTGTATTTTGAGTTTGCTATATTTTTGCTTTAAAATTAAGTCTAAAAATCTGCTTTCACAAGTCTCAACGAACCTATTACTATAACATCATTGAAAAATACCATCGAAATTTCCTATAATTTCATTTCCTAACCGAACTTAAGTCTTAATGTCTCACCGTTTCGACGATGTCATGTAATTAAGTTCCAATATGAAAAAAAAAGTTCCAAAAATAACAGTCTCTTATTCTTATGAAAATGTTCAAAGCATAACCCGAAATAAGACCTAATTCCAAAAAAACAATTTTTGATTCTTATGTTGATGTTCAAAGCATACTTAGTTTAATTAATGGTACATTTAATCATCCGCAAGGGAAACTGGACCTTCGTGTATGATTTTTTCCGAATCCTTCAAAGTTTTCCACATCTCCATGTTATGCTCGTACATAATGCACCATCCCAACGTTATGCTCGGGGTTAAATCCATGCCAATAAGAGTTTCCGCATATCGAGGCAGTGGACAATCGTCTTCTAACCGGAGGCCTATAAAATGGTTGTTGTTAACAAGCGCAATCACCACTCTCCTACGTTTAAGTTGCTCGAAACATATTTTTGTTTTCGGAGTGTATGTGAAACTAGCACCTTTTGAGAAATAGTGAACCGCGCAATTGAATGCTTCGGCGATTAAGTGCCCACATATCGGCATGCCCATCCAATGATCCCTTGTGATTGGATCCCCCACGTGGAGACGCCTTTGATACCTAACAAACTGCACATTGAGACTAGCATCCCCATCGGACAACATTCGCTTGTAAAATTCCGGGTTGTCCTTTAGCTTCATCAACATCCTTTGCCGGACATAAGTGATTTGATTATCATTATACAGCTTCGCACCTTCAGTGAAAGGCCCTAGTTGTTGTACGACAACGTGGAATCCACAATTACCATCCTGAGGGACGTCATCGGTGGATATGACGTACTTTCTAATATATGGAGGTAGCTCTTCCAAGTACCTTCTATCAACAAAAGTTGATGTATCATCAATTGATCGACTTCTTTCTTGGATGCGGCATATTAGAGGCTTAAGCTTCACGTCTCGTTGAATTGGTTGTCTAGGTTCCGATAGAGTAGGTGGGGCTGGTTGCAGCGTAACATCAGTCCTTTTTCTTCATATCCCGTTCACTTGTTTCGCCCTTTTCCGCAATATTCCTAGACCTATTCTTAGAATATTCTTGATACTTCGCCGCCGCGGTATGCTCATGCCCACAAGGGTCTCTAGTAAAAGATGTCATTTCACTTTTCCTCTTAGCCAACACCTTTGCATATTCTCTTACTTGTTTTTTTGTTTCTTTGGTGATTGGCCTACCTTTTCCCTTGCCTTTTTCGGTTCGTGCATATTCTCCGAAGTATGTGGATAAACGATTGGCCATATGTCATCCAAAAAGATTTGCTTTTCGAGTTTGTTCATGTTCCGGTACATCTCGATAACGATTCTTCCCATCTCATTGTCACCAAACTCTTCTCCGACATCGCCCTTTGGAGGAGGGACAAAACTTAATTGTTGCCAATATGGATCTATATCGCTTAGAGGGATTATGCCATGTTCATACATAACTATCAAATGGCGACAAGGGAGTCCCATAGACTTCATCATGTTGCAAACACACACCTCGTCCGACTTGGTTCCCCGTATGTCAATCAAATTCACCTCTACCATTAACCTCTTAATGCAAGAACGTGAAACATTATAATGGAGTCCTTTGAATAACCGAAGGTCCGCCATATTCTTGATGTTACCACCTTTGTATACAATCTTTTTGTACTTCATGATGCGGCGTTTTTGAAACTTCTCTTTAATTCTATCAATCTCGCGGTTGAAGTAATTCTCCATTGCGTTAAACACAATCACAAAATTATCGACACATCCAAAAAGATTTTCTTCAATCGGTGGTGCGCCGATTCTACCAAACTTGTCGCTTGATTCCCAAAGTGTTTATGGTGGTTGGTAAATGCATAAACGAAACGATCTTTGTGCGGTTCCAACCATTGCTTAACCACATACGTTACAATATCCTCGGGATATTCGGGGCTAGACCAATGTTCGATAAATGCCGCAAGATTTAGATTATACTCTTCTTCGGTGAGAGACCAAGTCAATGACTCCCATTCACCGTAGAAAGAAACCCATTTAGCGTGATTTATAGTGTATTGTATATCGAATTCCTCTTTTGCATCCGCTTGTTCATCTTCCGGTGGTTTACTAATCTCTTCAAATGCTTTCCTCTTTGGTGGACAAATTTGAGGCTTGCACCTATTCATCACACTACACCATATATGGAACGTACAAATCATATTATGTGCTAATGGGAAGACTCTCTCTATTGCATTCATTAATGCTACATCATTGTACGTCACTATAACCAAGGATATCATCATCTCGGTATATGGCCTTCACTTGTTTTAGCGCCCAAGTGTAACTTGGTTCTTGCTCATCTTCTAGAAAACAAAAAGCAACGGTAAACGGTGACTTCGTTTAGGTACGACCAACAATGTTCAACAATGGCATCTCATATTTGTTAGTCTTGTAAGTGCAATTCATTATAAGAACTTGATGGAAGGATTGAGCCAATTGAACACTCTTCGGATGCGCAATGAAGAGATGCGTTATTTCATCTTCCCGGACCTACCTTCGTTTGAACCGCGTAGCCTTTCTCTTTAGCGCAAAAAACAATTGTTGCATCAATTTTCTATCCTTCCATTCATTCCCTTTAATTGTCTCGATTGCATTGTAAATGGTGGACAAAGCTGATACGTTATCCTTGTTATCATCCTTTAGTAAGCGAAGCATATTAAGTGGTGAAATACCCATTCTCCTAAATTTAGATATTTTCTCCATTTCTTGAGGAGTGAGCCTTGCGGCCATTGCATGTCCTTCAAGATCATCCTGGACGAGGGTGGTTATGATGACCTACCACTTTATCTATAGATAGAACCCATCCATTCTTTTTTTTGCACTTACTAAATACTAGCTTGAACGGACATTTAATTTTCTTTGAGCACGCCGTGTTCTTCCTCACGTCTTTCCTTTATACACATAACCCTTCCTCTTGTGACTAACATCGGGATCTCCACTTCTCTCACAAACCATTTCAAAATGAGTTTGGCTTTCTTTTCCATTCAAAACTAATACGCACATGGATTTCTTGGCATGCTCTCTAGCCCAATTGCCGCATCCATAGTTTTATCAAAAACCAAATCATTGACATAGTGATTAGATGTATCTTCAAACAAAGATGCCAAACGGAGAAGGTTGATTATCCATTGGTATAGGTTGACATTCAATCTACAAGAAATTGAACAACATCAATTGCAATCAGAAATAAGTTCGGTTACATGATAATTTTATTGGGATAATCAAACTCGTAGTTCGGGGTTTGTCAAGCAAGTGGACAACTAACCGAACTTTACGTACACTAAATCAAAATTTTATTGTACGTAAGTTCGGTTAGATACTGGGTTGGTATGAGGTTTGCGAACCAACCGAACTTATAGACCCTAAATTTCAGTTACATGATAATTTTATCAGGAAAACCGAACTCAGGGTTCGGTTTGTCAAGCAAGTTGACAACTAACCGAACTTTACGTATACTAAATCAAATTTTATTGTACGTAAGTTTGGTTAGATAGTGGGTTGGTATGAAGTGTGCGAAATAACCGAACTTTGTACACTAATGTGCAATATTATTTTACATAAGTTCGGTTAGCTATTGGTTGCAAACTAACCGAACTTATAGACCCTAGAATTCGGTTACATTTCGGCCACACCGAACATAACACTGTAATCCTATTTACAGAGTTCGGTAACATGTCCGTTAACCGAACTTCAAAACCTCCATTATTGGAGAGTTCGGAACCTCGCATGTTTAGAAAACGTAACCGAACTACACTTTCAGATGAGTTCGATTACATGTTTTTCACACAAGGTAACTGAACAAGCCCAAATCTACTTAACAAATTCACATTTTTTGGAAATTTGGACCAATTCAACCAACATTATCTAAGTTTAGAGCAAACCTGGGTACCCAAATAGTCTTCTCCTATTGTGGTTGGTAAAATCCATCGTTTTCATCTTGAGATTGCCTTTGGAGAAGAATACATTCACCATCTAAGAAATAATCCATATCCGGATCATTGTGAAGATTGACATATACTCTAGGAGAGGAAGGAGATGAAGATTCGGATGAGCTATCATCAATTGAATCGTCACTTGAATAGTCGAGATTAGTGAACTCATTTTTTTTTATTTTCCATGTTTTTCTTCTTCATCTTCTCTAACTTCTCTCAATAATTCTACTTCTTTTTTAAAAAATCGGATTTTTTAATCTCAAATCTTTATTCAAAATCATTTCACTAATCACACTAACTAATATTAACAATAACTAATCATTAATCAAAAATAATCAGAGGGTAATTTAGGTATTATCATAAATATTTAGATAAGGGGTGACCTAGAATTACTTCTAATATCTTACCCAAAATAAAACAATGGTCCCAAAAAAAAGGCTGGTCCCCAAAAAACGGTTTTTATATTGGGCAACTGAACTTGGATCACGCTGCAAGCCCACTGGTTTGGATTTGTTCTTCGACTCATCTGATGCGGATCCGGGTACTGCTCGCTCCATATAAACTAGAAAAATGTAGCAATGAATAGAGAGTGATTGCTGCTATGCTGAATGAGTCTGCATTAGGCTTTGTTGTTACTCTTCAGCTAGTTTTGAACGATTGTGCAATTTAAAATAAATAAATAAAAAGCATTTGGTCATAGAGAGGATATTAGGTGCCAATACAACTTAAAATTTGTAGAAACTGAAATTAGGACACTGAAGCTTTTGCAACAGACATAAAATTGCATTCATAGTTAGGAGCAAGCTTTAAAGATCACAAAATTTGATTACAGCAAAAACCTTAAACAAAAAGCTATAAAGTAATGATATTTTCATAGTTGAAGTTTCCACTGGTGTTCCAAACAGCTTCATCTAATTAAGTCTACTCCCAACCTGAACTTATGGTCAGTCTAGGTGCTTCATTTCAGCGTGCAAGAGGAGACTTCCAACTGATGTGACAGCCAGCATAAGTATTCCAAGCTCGATCTGGCATGGGCGTCCATATACAACCTCAATCCAACTGAAATGAGACTAGTGTGTTTATATATTATTATCTTGGATCGATGCATCTGACTTCTTACAACATCTGCGCAGGTACTAGAAGCACCAACACATATAAATGTTGTTAATCACCAACGTACAATCTTATGATGCACCCACTTAGGATAGCAGAAGGAACACATAAATAACTAACTCTTACTCATGAGAATGTTAGTGGGGTAACAGGCAGAATAATCTTTTCCAGCACAAGTTGGAGTTGTTAAAGATAGCTATGGGCAGTGAAGCAATGGGTTCACAGAAGGAAGTTACAAACAAATGGACTGAGCAATAGATCCTGCTTGTGACTCTTAAAACCCTAGCTCGCACCAACAACCTGAAAAATTCTAGATATTAAACCTATACTCTGCCAATCTTGACAAAAGCATTCATATGTTAGTAAGATTGGCTCTCCAACAATATGAAGATGTTAACCAAATTAATAGAAGTCTTTCTCCGAGAAAATACATCTCCTAACTGACTATATGGTTAACCAACATAAATACTCCATGGAATAAATTATACCTTACTCCAAAGATGAACTTTTCTATCTATCTGATAGCTAGAAAACATGCATCATTAAACATTTCTTTCAACTGAGAACAGCTAGAACACCACCATAAAATTGGGAATCCACTAATCGAATACAATCTTAACTTGATTCAAACAAATTCAGATTTTTTCTTTACAGTAACCAAGCCTGCATGTGGTTGGACTATACCAAGCTACCTAGATTCCGAAATACAAATGACATCATGAACAGTAAGTTAAATCTAAATAGACCCAGATCTAAAGCCATAACAGTATCATGAATTTCTTCATCCCTAATGGCATAGAAATATCCAGAAACTTGATGAACACATGAATTAACTAAATCATTAGCTAATGTTGAAACAAAAATACACAAGAACTTAAAGCCAGTAATAATTTCTTCTCTACCTTGCATGAATGCAGCGATCCATGTTGCAGTAGCTCACAATGGCTGCTCGTCAGAAGGTACCTTCTGCCTTTTGAATTTTTGGATACAATCGTCATCAAATGATCTGCAGTGTAAAATGAATTTGGCAAATAAGATAATATAATTTAATGTTGTTTCATATATACAAATATATTTTTAAGTTAGTGGCAGAGATACATAATTGCACACCGTTTCAGCTTTGCATCGTGGAAAACTTTTATACATACTGTGTGCTTGATTACTTGGTTCAAACACCACCACTAGTACTACAATACAGTGATACTACTCCTGCAAATACTAGTAATGCTGCCAATTTCACTATTCTTATTGCCATTAGTAATACTATGAATATCACCATCCTTGCCCGTAAGTTGTAATATTAATCCTTAATTTCTTATGCTATAAATCTTGGTGGTGGTATGTATTGTGCTCATGAGAATGTTAGTGGTGTAATCGGCGAAAGAATCTTTTGCAGCAGAAATTTGCACATACATCTCTGACTCTGTTTCTTATTTCATATAAAAGGAAATAAGTTCGCTGAAGTTTGCATTGCATTCTCATCAAGTTTAACAAAAGTAAATTACAAACTCCAGTAAACATAGCAAGATCAATTCATACATGATATAATACCACAAAATGTCGATTCATTAGATTCAGGAAAGATCCCTTTGTTATCTAATATCAAATTGCTTAAAATTTCACTAAAGGTTTATTATCATAACACTTACCTAAAGATCTCTTGCTTGGTTTTGCGGCTTCTTCAGTTTAGCACTGTTTCCCGTCTCCTCACTTGAACTTTCTCTTTCACCAGATTCCATTATTTTTGCATCATTTTCTCCTAATAACTTCAACGAAACTAAAGTATTCTTGTGAGGGATGACAGCAGTAATAGGTTTGCCAAAATTCAGAACCGTTATGGCAGATGATGCTTTCGGATCGTAGCGATAAATTTTGTTGTGCTGATAGCATAGGAGCCTACCAGTCTTTGTATGCCCAAATGGCCATAAAATCCGTAATATGCGAATGTCGAAACCAAACTCTATACTCCAGCTCAAATCATTACAATTATCATTATTCTTCTTCAACAACCATATTTCCTTTTCACCAGAACTGCAACAGTAAGTAGCACTCGGAAAATCGCCTAAAACTCCTAGTGAGATAGGAAAATTTGGTGATGGAAGTTTGCTAAACTTTTCATCAGTCAGATGGAAAGCAAGAATGATTTCTCCAGCTGCCCAATAAATAGCTCCGTTAGCAAACACACCAGCAGATGTTGTATAAGCTGTCCAATTCCTGTCCATCATTCCCACATTTCTCCATCCAGTGCTACTTCCAAGAGTGTATACCTGGACACTTCTAACATTTGAGCCTTCCCCTGACTCATATAACCTAACAACCTTATACTCATTGGTGGAAGGAATGTAACCAAATCCAGTCCACCAGTATTCTCCTTTAAATGCCGGAAGCGTAATATATTCTCTGGTGATTGGATTAAAGATATAAGTAGGCCCATAAAAGTCATTATACCATGAATCAATGCAAATTAATCCATTACATGAACCAGCAAGAGAATACCCATCTGGAAGGTTTATGTAGATTCTTTTTTTCTAATAAAGGGTGTCTTCTCATCATACTCAGCATAATAAAATTCTTCAATGATTGGATTAACATTAACATTAACATTAGTAGGATAACGAGTTAAGAAAACAAAACATAACTTACCAGAATCATCATTAACGGAAGATGATGATTCAAGTGCAAGCTGAGAATGATGGAAGATTAATAAAATCTCTCCAAGGTTTGCAAACCAATTTACAATCCAAAATTAATTCAGTTGGTAAACGAGTTAGAATTTCTAACATGATCTCTTTCGGTAGATTGTTAAACCTCATCCTCCTCATGATGAAATTCTTAGTTTAAGAGCAATTGAATTGGAAATTTAGGGCAATGTTATTTGTACCACGCTGAACTTGGACCACGCTGCAAGCCCACTAGGAAATCCAACCATAGCTCGGTAATTTGCCTTTAGCTTATCAGGTGCGGATGCGGGTGCTGATACGGGTACGGCTGGCTCCATTTGTACTTGAAAGATGGTATATTGGTATCTGAAGGATATGCTGAATAGGATACCAGTTTGGACGATGTTGGTGATAAGTAAATCCAAGTTTCTTACTACTAAACTCAAACTGTGAATGTTAAAAATGTAAACTTGATTTTTTTTTAGAAGTGTCTAGAATTATCTAGGCCCAACTAGTTGGTGTAGACAAGTTCTAAAGTACTCTAGGCCATCTAGAGTCTTCATGGTTAAAGAAAATACTAGAGCCCAAGTTTTCTAGAAAATTCTAGTTAGTTGTAAAGTAGTGAATGAGTCGTGAACATTCTAGACCAAACTAGAGTAGTTTGGAGTCGGTGGAGAGCTCCTATAAATAGGGAAGTAGAGGTCATGGGAAGGTGTAATAGAGTGAAATCTAAAGTGGATAGTAAGGTGAGAAGTAAGTAAAGTGGAGTCTTGTAAAAGAGTGTAAGGTCAGTACGACCAAAGTTTCGAAGAGCAATAAAATTTTGTTTTCTCCCAACCACAGTTGAGTGATCAGTGAGTTCTTTGAGCGAGTTTTAAACATTTGCAATCCTTTTTCAAATATTAACCCCAAAATCATTTCCAACAAAGTGGTATCAGAGCCATAAATCCTAATGGCTACTGAGATGTTTCCCTTCCAAATTCCTAAGCTCACCAAAGATAATTATGAAAATTGGAGCATTCAAATGAAGGCGTTACTAGGCTCGCAAGATGCATGGGAGATAGTAGAAAAAGGTTATGTCGAATGCGGAGGATGAAGCGGTGCTACCGCAAAATGAAAAAGATATGTTACGTATATCAAGAAAGAGAGATAAAAGAGCTTTTTTCCTTATTTATCAAGGCATGGATGAGTCGTCCGAGAAGATATCAAGAGCCGCTAATGCAAAGCAAGCATAGGATATTTTGCAAAATTCCTACAAAGGCGTGGATAAAGTGAAGAAGGTGCGGTTGCAAACTCTAAGAGGTGAGTTTGAATCTCTCTCCATGAAAGAGTCTCGAATTAATATCGATTATTTTTCAAGAGTTTTAGTCAGTCGTCAATCAATTAAGAAGAATCGGTGAGGTCATGAATGATAGTCGTGTGATCGAAAAAATATCACGGTCACTCGTTCCAAAATTTGATTATATCGTCTTCGCAATTGAGGAGTCCAAGAATCGAATCCATGACCGTAGATAAGCTCATGGGATCGCTACAAGACCATGAAGAAAGAATGAGAAAGAGAAGCAAAAGAGGGAGCAGTAAAACAAGTTATACAAGCGAAGCTCACTTTGAAAGACAAAGGAGAGAGCTCTAGTAGTAATGCTATAGGAAGAGGACGCAGCTACTACGGCGGAAGAGGAAGAGGCAAGCGAGAATAACGATGATCAAAGGGGCCAGAGGTCAAGCTTCACAAGAGGTCGTGGCATAAGAAACAATTCATGGCACAACAATAATAGGCCAAGGTATGACAAATCTCAAGTTGAGTACTATAATTGTCATAAGCATGGTCATTATGCTTCGGACCGTCGATCTTCTTCAAATAATGTCGAGGAGAGAGCAAACTACGCTAGTAAAGAAAATCAAGAAGACCAGACCTTGTTGGTGGCATGCAAAGGAGGTGACTATGATGAAAACTGTACGTGGGTGCTTGATACGGGAGCAAGCAACCATATGTGCGCACGAAGGAGAAGTTCGTGGAGCTTGATGAATCGATTTCGGCAACGTGACGTTCGGAAATGGAGCGAAAACTCCTAGGTGAGTGGTCTTGGAAAATTTTTAATTAAGTTGAAAATGGAAATCATGAGTTTATTTCATATGTTTATTACGTCCCTAACGTAAAAATGAATATATTAATCTTGGGACAACTCTTAGAAAAGGGTTATAGGATGAATATGGAAAACCTTAGTCTTTTCATAAGAGATAAGAAAGGGAATACTAATAGCCAAAGTGCCAATGACGGGAAATAGGATGTTCTATCTGAACATTCAAAATGACGTCGCAAGATATCCGATTTGCTTGTGTGAAAGATCCGTCATGGCTCGGCATCTTAGGTAAGGACATCTCGATTTGGAGGGTTAAAGTTATTGTCCAAACAAAAGATGGTTAGAGGTTTGCCAAGAATAGACCACCGGATCAGTTGTGTGAAGGATGTTTACTTGGGAAACATTTCGAGAAAATGTTTTCCTAAGGAAACATTCTCAAGAAGCCACAAGACCGCTACGTTGGTTCACACGAGATGTTTGTGGACCAATAAAACCAACCTCGTATGGTGGAAATAATTATTTCCTCATATTTGTCGATGATTTTAGTCGAAAAACATGGGTTTATTTCTTGAAACAAAATCGGAGGTTTTCTCCAATTTCAAGAAATTTAAATCCCTTGTGGAGAAAGATAGTGGCTTTGAAATTGTGGCTATGAGATCGAGAGGGAGGAGAATTTACTTCGAGGGAGTTCGAGTCTTCTTGGGAAGACAATGGAATCCGTCGGCCTCTTACGGTTCCATATACACCTCAACAAAATGGAGTTGCCGAAAGGAGAAAGCAGACAATTCTCAACATGGCCGGAGTATGTTAAAGACAAAGAGAGTGCCCGGGGAGTTTTGGGCGAAAAGTTGATTGTGCGGTTTACCCGATAAACCCGTTGTCCAGACAAAACGTGTGGAATATGACTCCTTTAGAAGCATGGAGCGGAGTGAAACCGGGCGTCTCACATTTACGAGTATTCGGGAGTATCGCATATGCTCATGTGCCGAGTCAGCTAAGAACGAAGTTGGATGACAGGAGCGCCAAGTACATATTTATCGGTTATGACCCTCGATCCAAGAGATACAAGTTATGCGATCCAATCAATAAAAAGGTCGTTACAAGCGGCAGAGATGTGGAGTTCGATGAAGAAGGCTTCTCGATTTTGGCGTTCGGGGAAAGGGATTACAATTTGCTCCCTATTGTAGAAGAAGAAGAAGAAAAACAACAACCACGAACTAGTTGCTCAAAATACTTCACCACCACCATCACCTCCGAAGGTGCATCATGATGATCCATCATCCGCGGATGAAAGTTCTAGCGAAAGGACCTTACGGACGAGGAGTTTAAATGATATCTACGGAGACAATATATCTCTATTTTGTCTTTTTGCAGAAAGTGAACCAATAAATTTCGAAGAAGCCGTCGAAAGCAAGAAATGGAGAAAGGCGATGGATGAAGAAATCAAGGCTATTGAGAAAATAACACCCGGGAGCTTGTAACACTTCCGAAAGGACAAAGAGCGATTGGAGTGAAATGGGTGTACAAAGCCAAGAAAAACGCTAAAGTGGAGGTTGAAAGATACAGGAAAGATTGGTTGTAAAAGGTTACAACCAAAGAGCGGGCATCAATTATGATGAGGTATTTGCTCATGTCGCCCAGATTGAAACTATTAGACTAATTATTTCTCTAGCTGCTCAAAATAAATGGAAAGTCCATCAAATGGACGTCAAGTCTGCCTTTCTAAATGGGCATCTTGAAGAGGTGGTATACGTCGAGCAGCCACCTGGGTACGAAGCCAGAGGACATGGAGACAAAGTCCTTAAGTTGAAAAAGGCTTTATACGGCCTAAAACAGGCACCAAGGGCGTGGTACAGCAGAATCGACAAGTACTTCCAAGAAAATAATTTCAGTAAGTGCCCGCATGAATATGCTCTCTATGTGAAGGTGAATGAAAAAGGAGATATGTTGCTTGTCTGCCTATATGTGGATGATTTGATTTTCACCGGCAATAACCCAATAATGTTCGAGGAATTCAAGAAAGCGATGACGAGAGAATTTGAGATGACGGACATCGGTCTTATGTCATACTATCTCGGGCTTGAAGTAAAACAAAAATAAAATGGAATATTTATATCTCAAAGAAGGATATGCGAAGGAAATCCTTAAGAAATTTAAAATGGAGAAGTGCAATCCGGCGAATCACTCTGTGGAATGCGGAATCAAGCTATCAAAAGTCGATGGAGGCGAGAAGGTCAATCCGACTCTTTACAAGAGTCTTGTTGGAAGCTTGAGATACTTAACTTGTACAAGGCCGGATATTCTCTATGAAGTGGGGCTAATCGGTCGCTACATGGAAGCACCCACGACTACCCATATGAAGGCTGCCAAGAGAATTTTGCGCTACTTAAAAGGTACGCTTGATTTCGGTTTATTTTACTCGTCGTCAGACAAGTACAAACTCGTTGGATATAGTGATAGTGATTGGACCGGAGATTTAGATGAACGGAAAAGTACTACTGGATTTGTATTTTTCCTCGGAAAACGGGCTTCACTTGAGTTCGAAGAAGCAACCGATCGTCACACTCTCCACTTGCGAAGCTGAGTATGTCGCAACATCATCATGTGTCTGTCACGCGATATGGTTAAGGAGTTTAATGAAGGATCTTAAAATGGAGCAGGAAGAACCGACTACAATATTTGTGGACAACAAGTCGGCAATGGCTTTAGCAAAGAATCCAGTGTTCCACGACCATGACAAACACATCGACACACGGTACCATTTTATCCAAGTGAGTGCATATCGGAGAATAAAGTACAACAAATACACGAAGTCTCAAGACCAAGTTACGAGACATCTTCACGAAGCCACTAAAGCATGAGGTCTTCGCTAAATTACTAGAAATTCTTGGAGTTACTTCAAATCAAGTTTAAGGGGGCTGTTAAAAATGTAAACTTGATTTTTAGAAGTGTCTAGAATTATTTAGGCCCAACTAGTTGGTGTAGACAAGTTCTAGAGTACTCTAGCCCATCTAGAGTCTTCATGGTTAAAGAAAAGACTAGAGCCCAAGTTTTCTAGAAAATTCTAGTTAGTTGTAAAGTAGTGAATGAGTCATGAACATTCTAGACCAAACTAGAGTAGTTTGGAATCGTGGAGAGCTCCTATAAATAGGGAAGTAGATGTCATGGGAAGTTGTAATAGAGTGAAATCCTAAAGTGGATAGTAAAGTGAGAAGTAAGTAAAGTGAAGTCTTGTAAAAGAGTGTAAGGTCAGTACGACCAAAGTTTCGAAGAGCAATAAAATTTTGTTTTCTCCCAACCACAGTTGAGTGATCAGTGAGTTCTTTGAGCGAGTTTTAAACATTTGCAATCCTTTTTCAAATACCCATTAGCCCTTAAGTTAACATAACACCATATAAACATACACAAGACCTAGGGTCAACTAACGCCGAAACTAATAACAGACAAATAGAAAGACTAGTCTAAAAAACCATAAAACAAACTGCAAACAATCCAAAAAATGACTTTAACCAGAAGGTTAAACACATCAAAAAACAAAAATAAGCAGTCTGTTATCTGACTGAAACCTTGATCAATAAAACACAAATGCTACCTCCGGCAGGTCACGGGATTTGTATCAAAGAGAATAAAGTTTCATTCTTCCATACCCATCTACATTTCAGGCCAATGAACATATGTCTAAATGGATTCTGATGCAATCTCATGCTTCGGCCGTGAAGTGCACATTTGATATAATATCAGCCAATTGAACAAACCCAAAAAATAACGACCAAGGAAACTTGTATTTGTTACCATTAGGCAAACAGCCGAATTTTAAATAATCTAGCATATGAGATAAATGAAGAGAATAAATAACAGATAAATTCCAGGATTAACAACAACTAAGACATCACTCACAACCACAAGATATCTGGAAAAAAAAGTAAGAGCCAGCTTTAGTAATTCTTTCCAACAAATCTCTAAGAAACCAGCTTAGAAAAAATTTAGAAAGCAGACACATATATTTCGAGGACATAATAGTCCTGTTCTTCAAATATTTGTTGTTACCATTACCAACCAGAGTATTCTTTATCTGCATGCCACACATAAGTTTCTGAGCAAGCCATACTAGGTTTTCCACAAAAACAGAAGTACTGACAGAATCACCACTTAACTCCTTGAACTCAAGTATTTTACTAGTATTACACTCTAGGTCACGCAAACTTGACAATCACACTTTAAATCTTGAACTGATAACATCAAACAAATATAAGCTGAGAACTAAGAACCAAATACACTTCCTAAAAGGCTAAGAGCATAAGACTACTGGGAACCCATGATATTTTCGGCATATATATCTCAGACTCTGCTTCTTATATTTCATATAAAAGGAAGTACGTTTACAATAGTAAGCATTGCATTCTAATTAAGTCTAGCAAAAGTAAATCATAAAATCCGAAGCAAACTTTGCAAGAGCAATTCATACATGATACAATAACACCAAAGAATGTCAAATTCACTAGATTCAGGAAAGATCCCTAGTTATCTAATCTCAAAATGCTTAAAATTTCAATAAGGGTTTATTGTCATTAAACTTACCTAGATATCTCTTGCTTCATTTTGCGGATTCTTCAGTTTATCACTGTTTTCTGTCTCCTCACTTGAACTTGCTCTTTCACCAGATTCCATTGTTTTTGCATCTTTTTCTCCTAATAACTTTCGTGAAGCTAAAGTATTCTTGTGAGGGATGGCAGCAATAATTTTAAAGTTGCCAAAAATCGCAACCATTTTGGCAGTCAATGCTTTTGGATCGTAAACATAAACTTTGCAATGCTCAAAGCATAGAAGCCTACCAGTCTTCATGAACCCAAATGGCGATGAATCTCGTAATATATGAACGTCTTCAAAACTAAACTCTTTACTCCAGCTCAAGTCATCATATTTATCTTTATTCTTCTTCAACAACCATAATTCACTTCCACCATAATTGCGACGATAAGTAGCACTCAGACAATCTCCTAAAACCCCTAGTGAAATAGGATAATCTGGAAACTAGACCGTGTGAACCAAGGTGGAGATGGAAGTTCCCTAAACTTTTCATCAGTCAAGTGGAAAGCAAGAATGGTTCCTTCCGCGTCTGCCCAATGAAGAGCTCAATTAACAAAAGCAATATGCTAATTTATGAATTTATTTTCAGTATTGTGATATAATTATTCTAGTTTTCCAACCAAAACTTATTAAACCAAAGAAGAGTTCCACTTATAGACGAGTACTTCATAGTGAAATGATGAGGGTACACCACAATATTTTTAATATCAACCTATGTGAGACATACCTTGTGTAATCTAATACAGACACGAAATTTCAAGGGGATAAACAAGATGTACACCTGGTATATAACATGATTTCAGAATCGAACCACACTATGGAATCAAACGAAGTGTTTGATTAACGTAATGCGCTAATACTTTACTTATAACTATAAAACTAATAATTATAATGCAGAAAATAAAGTAAAGGCACACAACAAGATTTTGTTAACGAAGAAACTGCAAATGCAGAACAACATCTTGATAACAAGTTCGTAACATGTTTTTTTTGGTGGTCTTTTTCCCTTCATTTTTTTAGAGCATCTCCAATGGGAATGTGAAGGAAGAACGTAAAGATGATGTGTCCGGTAGTTATGTAGACATCCTCAAAGTTATCCTCTAGTTTTAGAGGTTCTCTTAGAGGAGGTGGTGAACATCCTACTCATCATTATCTATGGCTATGATTAGATACATAATTTGGATCAATGATTTAAAATTTTAAAAACTAAAGAAATACAGTTTGTGGTTGGAGATATTTTTCTTTCATCTTCTCAAATTAAGGAAAATTTGATCTTTACATCAGGAAAGACAACTTCCGCAAAAGATGCACACCAAGTTACCATTGGAGGTTTTCTTTGCTTTTCAGGCCTTTACAT
This sequence comes from Papaver armeniacum, assembly GCA_023531295.1. NCBI lineage: Eukaryota > Viridiplantae > Streptophyta > Magnoliopsida > Ranunculales > Papaveraceae > Papaver > Papaver armeniacum. The sequence continues at coordinate 44,029 of JAJJWW010018145.1, read as the reverse complement.
AGTACTAGCCCATTGGGCTTAAGTGACATATGGAATATGCTATCCACGACTCCCATTGTACATGTTACGTTTCCACAAAAATTGAGCAAAAAATTGAAGAACTGAAATGTAACATCTTGTCCAGAAAAGTAACGCATCCTAAATTGAATTCAGTCTAGACAAGTCTCTTACAGCTTTATACCCACATAACCTTATCTCAATAACCTACTCAGTCACCTGATGGCACTTTTCATAATCCTGACGTACAATTCACATCTCAACATAACATGAAATAGTAAATAAGGACTTAACCAATAATGCAACGGATCATGCGGCAAACGGCAATTAGACGAGAAATCTCTCAACAACAATTTGGGACCATGTGTTCTCATTTTTTTTTCAATAAAATTGTATTAAATGAATCTATAGGTATAACATACCCTCGCGTAAATTTTTTTCCGAAGAAAAGGTTATATTAAGAAAAAAAAATGGGAAAAACAGATTACAAAGCAAATCACTTTCTCATGAGAGTTTCCCAATTGTTCCAAATGAGGCTAGGAGGAACAAATTTAAAAGAATCCGTGTCACAGGACCATAAGACATTAAGTTGCTTAACAAGATCAATATTCTCCGCAATACTTTTCTGACGACCACCAAAGACTCTCCCATTTCGCTCCTTCCATAATATGCAACAAATAGCATAGTGAATAATATTTCATACCTCCTTTCCCCTTCCATTTAGCACATTGGTAGACCAAGATTCAAACAATTGTAACAAAGTTCTTGGCATCGGCCATGAAATCTTAAAAGCCTTGATAAAATAATCCCATATATCGCAAAAGAATACGGACAATGTAGAAACATATGATCTCTAGTTGGTTAAATAAACTACATGCTTCATTAAAAAAATAATAAAGCTAGATTAACGGCTAAGGGCTAACTCAACTCATAAGGGCACCTATCAGCTACATGACAGAGATGCCGTGGAAGATCAAGATCCTCCTTGCACACTCGCACACTATTGATTTCTCTTTTTGTCTGTCAGTTGTTTTTACTATTGAACGCATTGTGCATGCAGCAGAGTGTTTATGTAATGCCATATACATCAAAATAGTGTCAGACTTTCCCCAGAACTCGTGTGAGGGGACAAACGATGGAAAATGATAAGGAAAAGGGGCATGGGAGAGAAGACTCGATATGGACATTTCACCAAATTACCTTAAGACTGTATATACTTAATGAGACAAAACATTTCCAGAGTCCAGAGAGTCGCACTTGGACTCTCTGGATGTGTACCAATTTGGTTACAGGGCGTTGGACATGTTTACCATTATTGTTCTGCCAATAAGTGACCAACGCCATCATTCTGTTCCAACTTTTGACATGCATCATAAGGATTTCTATTATTGAACAAGAATGTCACAGAAGGAACTGAGTCCATTGGTCGTCTTTCTTTTCAGCTTCTATCGCTATTAATAGATCTTCCCTCAATCAGTAGGCATGAGATGAGAATCTGCTTTGCTCTCTCTGTTGATCTTGCAAGCGTGGTGGTCCTGCTAGCAAACGTGTGACTGCTAAAAAAAAAAGTTGTTTCGTTTCGTTTTGCTTTGCAGTTTCTTAATAATCAGATTGTTGTTATGATAATGTTCGGCTCCAAAGTATTCTTGTTCATTCATTTCGAACAAGATGTTTTGCTTTGCAGTTTCTTAATAATCAAATCAGATTATTGTTATGAACTATGTTCAGCTCTAAAGTATTCTTGTTCATTCATTTCGAACAAGATGTTTGTTTAGCTTGCAACTTGGAGTTAACATTGACAACAACAACCATATTGTGAAAACCCAAAATCAAGAAATGAAACAATAAAAATTTACAAAATGGTGTGATTTTTGAAGTTCGAAATTAAAAAAAGAATTAATACATTGCGAAACACTTCATTTCAAGTAATGAAGTGTTCATTGATAATATTAAAAAAAGAATTAGAAAAATGATGAACCTGTGCTGTAAATTTTTTTCCTCTCAATGGGATATATTCTCCTCCTTTAGCTTTTCATTTGTAAAAAAAAATATTGAAAACTTTAAAGGTATTGTGCTTGTATTCTTTCCCGGTTTTCCTCCCACCACAACTTCGCATGCACTTCTCCAAACTTTTCTCGGCTGCAAAAGAGACGCAAAGTATATGTAGTAAGCAAAATAAGAATGTCATTGTGATTCACCAGGACTTAACAGTGGGCATATGAATTGTATCAAAGATTGGAAGTTATTGTTGTCTGTAATTACCTGAATCTTACGCGCCGTAGCTCCCTCGTACCATCTGGAAGTTGTCTGATTGTAATGTATACCCCAGGCTCATCTTGTTCCACCCACTCTGATTCCATATCACTGGCATTGCTAATAGAAATAGAAGGAGCTTCATCTCTGGATGAAGTTGTTGTTCGAGATGCATCAATGGATGATGCTTCACCCTTGAATCCTACTCCACCATGATAACTTGAACCTGCACCACCATAATGTTGGCTACCTCCACCACCTTGATCCAGTGGGTCTCCAGATGGAAAGAACCCTTTACTACCACCACCACCACCACCACCACCAAGTCCAGAGAATTTGTAAGGATTCTTTGGCGTCCATTCTTTGCCCATTGGTTGTGTCATTGGACTTTCTCCTGCTGATCCCATCCTTGAGTACGATGAATCTCTCTGCAAAGTTCAAATATGTTAAGATCAAGTCATTGCAGTAAAAAAATTATCTGTGCCATGAAGGAAAACTTATCAAGTACAAGAAATTAAATTACCTCGTCCTCAGACCTTGGAGGAGTATGAAGAGCTTGCCTACTAAATCTTTGAACATTATAGAGTTCAACGATCCTGTCGTAATTCTCTCCCCACCATCGTTGTGCTTGCCATTTATTGAACATCTCTCGGCTACAAATTATTAGAATATCATAATAGTTAGCTTAATTATGAGTAACAACAAGTAAACTTATGAAAGATGCTAATAGTAGTCTTAATGTCGTACCTGAAACGAATTCGTTTAAGATCATTTCCTCCCATAGGTAAAGAAAGAAAGGTAATGTGAACACCCGGTTCTACTTGAGCCATCCATTCTTTAGGTTCTTCATCATCTACAAGAACCAAGTTTCCCGATTGGTCTAACCGAGTCCGACCATCACCGGACATTCCCTTGAACCTCGTGTCAGAAGCATGATCTCTATTTACAGGTGGAAAATCCCAAGCGGGAGTTGAACTTGAACTTCCTCCTCCTCTCAGATAAGGATGGTTAACTCCTTCCGAAACCGTGTCATAATCCGCCGTGAACTGCCTTTGGTTCCCCTTTTTATAATTACCCGAAGTACTAGTACTAGACGAAGGCTTGCATTGTTTATAAGCTCCCGATACTTTCAACGCCATATCTTTGATCTGTAATAAAGTAGTCAAAAAAAGAGACAGGATCAGTGACTATTGCGAGGATTTGAAACTCTAGAATCAGTTAATGGTGGCGGGACTTGACTTAATGATGTGATTAGGATTAGGCCGGGGCTTTCTTTCCCTTAAGTCTGAAGTTAGGCTGTAAAAAAGATGTTTACACATTGTCTACTAAAAACAGAACAAGAATTCGTGCATGGGCCCTTCAGGTAGTCTAATCCTTCTCTCAAATACTATATGCTTCTTGTCTTTCTTTCTAGAACTCCTATCTTTTTCCAAATTAAACACTAAACACGATTTGTTTAGCATAAAGTAATCAGGAAGTTGTATACTAATTAGTGCTAATCATATATTCCTGGCATTGTGGCTATGGGTAGCTTTATCTTTATCTTTTTGTTTGATGTGATTTTGCGCCTCCTCGGCACATTTTAGAAATTGTAATTAGTGCTAATCATACTTGGCGGTCCCTAAATTTAATGAGGGAAATGACCTACACTACATAATACTGATCGCAGAGACAGGACAAAATAAATGAAAAACTTGCAACTTGGAAGACAAAATCGCACTCTCTCTCAACAATTTTCCTATAGGTGGTGGGACCATAATTCTCGTACATTGTTGAACATAAGAAACCAAATTTTTGCATTTGATGTTGATTAATGATGATATTAACTACTCCCATTACAACATTAATGATGTGCCTTAACACAACACGCCTTGTTCCAAGAAAATGTAAAGAAAAAAACCAAATACCCTAAGGGTACCGGGCTTTGACATGGGTTAGAGAAAAAAATATAAAAAATTTGGAACATTCAAGAAAATGGCAAGAGTTAATTAGTCTGCCACACGAAAAATAATATTTTCACTATTTTAAAAACGCATCATTTTTTACTTGAATAGAGGTAGTATATATATATTTTGATCAGTATTAAACCTAGCTGTTGGATCATCATCCAGTTCAAGACTGCTAATAGGGGTACCAATTTACTTAGAGTAGTTTTTTTATTTTTATGAATTCGGAACACCCCAAGAAAATTAGCACCTCCTATAGCAATCTTGGTAAAAATGTCTAGATCAGTGTGGTCACTGCTCAACTTATACGAAACAAGGTAGAACCTACAGACATATGAATTAAATGTGACTTTAACTAATTCTAGACCTAAAAACAACTATGTTTGACAGTAAACACAATAAATATACCTTTCTTTTTCTCTCTACTGCACTGCGCTGTACTACTATTTTGAAGTAAACAGAGACGACCCATTTCTTGAATAAATGAACACTCTTTAGATTTTTAACCAAATTTAGAATCAATTTGAATGTTTAAAGATAGTCTTGGTTGGGTGCCCTTAGTTGTGGGGGTACTAGTACCTTATATGCATCAATATATTGCTTGCTTTAATAAAGTTGAAGGAGGATTATTGGTCCCCCTTGACTCAAGAAAATCCTAGAGATTAGAGACATGTCTGGTCACTCTGCTGTGTGGTGTTTATTGATATGAATGAACACAAACTTATTATCATGAGAAGAGAAGCTAAATTAAATTAGAGAGAAGTGTGTAACAGAGAGTCAGAGAAGTAGATTGATTCATTGAGCAGAACAGAATTGAATTGAATAGATTTAAAGAAAAGAAAAGAGAGAGTGGTAGTAGGCACAGTTCAGATTCGAACCTGCGACGTCAGGCTTTTGACGGCTTCTTTCGTACTGGGAGTGCCACGCGTGCCTTCATCGTCTTCAACTAGTTGCTTTGAACAAGCTATACATGTTAACATTTTTCTCCTTTGTTTTCTTTTTCTCTTCTTCTTTGGTATAAGAAAACTAAATAATTAATATTCTCTGCAAAAAGAAAAAGAAAACTTAAACAATGACAATCTTCATTTTTCGAAATTTTACGAAAATAATTAAAAAAATAATCCCAATGTCACCGGACTGGTTCTGCCGGAAAAGGGAATTGAAAAATCAGAGATATCATATTTAAAAAAAAAAATATATATATATATATTTCTTGCATCATTTTTCATTAAATCAATATATAGCAGATTCAAGCACGACATTAACAAACATCAAACCACATTCTAGATCTCAATCAAATTCCAATTCAACCCAAAACAGACAAAAATCAATTTAAAATCTTAAATCAGTAAAATCCGAATTTTGACAAAAACCCCAGATGAAATTACAACATGGGTTTGTCAGTAAAACCTCTAAAATCAATTAATGATGAAGAAAAAGAAGACCCAAATGCATATACAGTGTCAAGCTCGTACAGGATAAGGAGACAAGAAGCAGGAAAAAAAATAGTGTTTTTTTTTTGTTTGTTTTTGTTTTATAGAAGAAGAAGAATCAGAATGATTGTCCCCCTATCTCCCTCAAACTACTACTGAATTGATGATCAAATCCTGATTGTATCTGTTACACTCTAGTCTATGATACCAATGCTGATCGTGAATCCTCATTACAAAAATTTCTAAATTGAAATGAATCAAGAGAAAAAGAAAAGAAGAAAATCAGATTCCTACTAATACTAATTGAACTGACCTGTAACAATGGAATGATCAGACGAGAGAAGAACACTACTCTATGTTAGTTGGGACTAATCAATGTTGCTGTGGTTTCTTTCTGCTGTTGTTATTGTGGATGATGCAGAGAATACTGAGATTGATCTTGAAATAAAAGAGAATAAGAAGAATTGAGAAATCTTTTGTGATTTTATTACCAAAATAAGAAAATATTCATGAAATGACTTGATTGAAAAAACCCAGAGTGAGAGACAGAAGCAATCGAGAGAGAAAGAGAGAGACAGACAGAAGTAATGATAACAATGAAGACGAAAACAAATAAAGTGAAAGAAAAAAAAGAATCAAGCTGGATTTTTTTTTTTTTTTGTTCCTCTCTTCACTTTAATCAATTTGGGTTTCAGAATCATCTAGCTTAACACGCAAAGTACCATTATTGTAAGACAAATTAAATCTTCTGAGAATCTTTCAAGAAAATTTCTGGAAAATGCAAATGTTCAGTACAATTTCTAGTTATACAACTGAAAAAAGAGTAGATATACCTACATTTTTCAATAATGTCAGTAAATGTTGGCCTTCTTCACAATCATAATCGTTTCTTGAAATCCATTACTTCACATGATCAAAATAATAAAGCTTGTTCTTCAGAAAGCTTGAAAATCTTCAAAATAATATCTTCAAAGGATTCTAATGATGAATTTAGGCGGGGATTTTGGGGGATTTTGTTTTCTCACTAGAGAAAACTTCGGAAACGGGAGAGTGGCTCCGGGTTTTACAAAACTGAAAACGGAAATTAAAAAACAAACAAAACATCTCTTATTTATAAACTCAATAAAACGGTTTTTCGAAAAAATAACGGAACCGAATTTGATTTTTACTTTAGCTAACTCGCAATCTGACACATTTGAATTTTGACTTTTAACATCTGAATGGATCTAGTTTTTTTATATCTGACTCAAATTATAATATACTACTCTAGTCAGATAATTTGGAGTAATAGAACCACAGAGTTTTTCTGATTCCAGTCAGATATGTACTAAGCCAGTAAGACGCAGATACTTCTAAGTCAAATGTATGAGTTAGAAGTCAAAAACACTAACGATCTAGCATTTTGATAGCTTAAAATTTTCAAGCTATTAGTATAAAGGTTTGAATTTAGACCTGCGGAAGGGAATATGAAACCCATCAAACCAGTTGATACAGTAAACCTTCTTTAAAATAATAGCTTTGGGACTGAGAAAAATTATTATTTTAGAGAGATTATTATTTTAACGAGAAGAAAAATTTAATCTGTGCAAGCCTAGCTAAGACTAAATAATTTTATTATTTTAAAGAAATTATTATTTTAACAGTATTATTTTAAAAAGTTTTACTGTCTTCTCAACAATTTAATATCCGACTCGGATGCAAAATAAGATTGAGATACCAAATCAAATCCAAAAAAATGACGTTTTTTTGTTCCGTATAACTAGTACCGGTATGGGGCACAGTCAAAAGGTGACTACACATATTACCATGGAACAAAAGATTGCGGTAGATCATGGGGCATGGTCAAAAAGAGACTAGAGACCTACACATCTTTCCTTCTTGAGTTCTTGTTGTGTCCTACAATCCTAAATATACATCACAAAAATGATGTTTTAAAAGTTGACCTACACATCTTGATCCTAACGGCTATGCTTCTCTTTTTTTAGTCCATCAATAAGTCGGTCCCCGTGTGTTTCTAGTGCTTTTGATAGTTGAGATACAGTTGTACCATCAAGATTACGGTGTCTATTTATATAACTATGTCGTGGTATGTACTGTATCGTATAAGTGTAGCTCGTTTAGGTGTGTCCTATTGCCTTCAACATTGTTGCCACATTTTGGGTAATGCATTTACTTTCGGTGGTTATTGTAAGTTGGTCCTTCTTACCATTCTCAGTGTTGATGGTTGTACTGCTTCACATTATAGTATAATTTTGTTTATTTTACCCTTTTACAGCGCTGGTAAAATAAAGGATGTTCACCCGGGTTCGGCAAAATCTGCATATGACACAATTACTAAACCTAAAATTTTCTCGGATGACCTCGAAATTTGCCTTGTGACCTAAATTTGCTTAGGATGGTTGCTATGGGTGCCACAAACCAGAACATATATCAGTTTCTTTTGTTGCCAAAATGACAAACCCGATGGCCAAATATGCTTCATTTGATGTTAATTTAATAGATTCAGCCATCGAAAGAACAACTCAATATGAGTTTGTCTCAAATGAGATTGAATCTGTGAATTAACGGATTCCCCAGTAATATACTCCCTCCGTCCATTTTTAAGAGTCCGCTTTGATTTTGTCAAGATATTAAGGAAATCCTATAACTATCCCTTGACTAGCCTATTTAATATTACGTTATTACCAAAATTAAAATTATTAGTGTTAAAAATTCTAATTTGGATAGTATTATTGTTTTAAGAAATATTATAAAGAAATAAAAGCAAACTTATACTCCAAAATTTAAGAATTTTTATTTCCTCCATTTGATTTTGGTTTCCCGTACTAAAACTTTGGAGCCTTTGGAATTTTTATTTGAGAGGAAAAAAAATTGAAATTGTAGATTATTTCCTCTTTAGATATAAATTTGGTTAGGCATGAATTTGAGATTTTGTCATGAATTTTTTGATTCTTTGCCATGTAAGAATAAATAAAAGTATTAGGAATTTTGTAACTACCCATAAATGTTTTTATTTAAAAAAGGAATGGCAATTAATATAAAAAAAAATATTGAATGGATTTTTTCCTTATATATGGTGATGATATTATAATTTTGAATTAAGTTTATATTAAAAATAATTTTATAATTATAAAAGGAAATGGTATATTTGATAGTTTAAGGGAAAAATATGTCCTTAGCGCTTTCTTATTTCCCGATTTTGTTCCAAGGCACAATACTATGGCAAAGGCTAGCACGCAACTATCTCTTGATAAAAATGGGAGCTTAGCTTGTTAGGCAAAATTCGTAGTAAATTAATTTTATAATTATAAAAATTAATGGTATATTTGATAAAGATATATGTCTTATTTTTAAAAATTTTACCACTTTAGGAGAGCTTAAAGTAGCCAAATAGGCAATCTATGTCTTAAAAACTTTTTTAAAAAATGAATGGCAATTAATATAAAAAAATATTGAATGGATTTTTTTCGGATCGGCGGAATCTCGATCGCTTTGTAAAGTTTTGTTTCTTATATGTTTTTCTCTTCTAAATGAGATCTTGCCATTAATATTTTTTCCTTTTTTGTTTTTCTTGGGTCATTTCATCAGCAAGAGTTTCATATCTCCATACAAATCAAACGGTGTCACTATTTGGCAAAACATTAACAACCGTAATTATCTGACACAGTAAAAAAAAAAAAAAAAAATCTAAAAAAAAGGAATATATTCAAGATTTTGAATATCGTCAAAGTTGCTTAAAGCGCCTGATTTTCTTACAAGGAGTTGTCTTTCCAAGTTTTCACCGTTCAGAGGTGGTCAGATAAGATTAGTACGGAATGGGAACAACAATAACTTGTAACCGCTGATAACCAGTCAACATTCCGTACAGTTTCTCTCTTCTATTAGTAATGTAGCTTTAACTTTTAGATTATTTGTTTTCTTTCATAATAATAATAATGGTACGTATAGATAATGTTGCTCTTTGTTTTCGTGTCATTAGCTTTATTCCAGGCTTATGTCTTATTAAAGCCGAAAATGTTCCATTCCCCCCTCCCAAAATCCTCTCTAAACTTTCCCGAAGCGATGTTTCGCAAAGACACCGGCCTTCATGGTTGTTCGGTTAAGACACACTCATGCGAGTTCCAACGGGTTCACCATTCTCACATATAAGATTCTGAAAGGAAGCCACATTATTGAGAGGTATGTTGCAAAGTCTGAATTAAAGCAACGCTTGGAAATGGCAGCAGGCAAGTTCATGAATTGCTCTGTTAAACTGCTTTTGCATTATAATCTTCTACTGAACTAGCTTTTGTTTTATGCTTTATAACTTAATTTAATAAAGAGGGTTTTGTTAGATCTTCTTAGCAAAGAAAGGCATAGTCAAAGTCCATACTCTAGTTCTTTCTTTTTAGGCCTAGCAATAGGAGCACTGCTTAAAGAAGCAAACTAGCATTTTTCAAATTTCTTCTTTTCTTGTGTATGTGTGTGCTTTCTTTCTTCTCAATTAATTCCCACAATTTCACTTTTATGTCACTTCTGCCTCTTCCCTTCCTGGCAATAGAATATTATGTATGACTACTATGTAGCGGTTACTTTGCACTTTAAGCTAAATCCTACTTTGATCTACAACCTTTGGCATATTGATCAAATTACCTTTGGCACACCGATCAAACTACCTTTGGGGTCCAAGAATGCTCTTTTTTAGTAACTTCTATCCTGATCCAACTAAGGGTAATCCTGAGACCCTAATCCAAGTGTAGACGATTCCTGGGATCTAGTCCAAATGTAGGGGATGCCCTTCCATCACTGGATTAGTAGAGATGTGCCGTTTAAGGTGGATGGGACCTTGAAGTGAGCCATAAATGGTTGGGTTTAAGGTGGATGTGACCTTGAAGGGAGCCATAAATGGTTGGATTTCATTGGCCTGCATTTGGCTTAACTGAATTGGTTGGATTTCATTGGCCCGCATTTGATATCCTGATTTATAGTAGACCAGTGGTGGGAGCCCAAATGCGGATCAATGAGGTGGGCGTAAATCATCGAAGCGTTAGAAATGGGAACGGTGAACCCTTTGAGGGAGGGTTTGTCAGTTTCTGAATGTCATGAACTACTAGATTTGTTGGTCCATATTTGGGTTCCCTATTTTGGTCTATCATAAGTGTTTTAGGATATTTGATGCTGTCCATGCTGCAAATAAAAATAGTTTAGACACTTGTTATATAAGAGAATGCAACCATACAAAACAGTACTATTTAGTCTCTATAAACATAATGGAAAGGGGACTTGTCTCTGTATCACCTGATAAGCAATACAGAAACTTACTATCCACTGCTGCAACATAGAACTTTTCTACAGGAATTGTTACTTTCTACCCAAATTGTTTAACCTGAGAAAAAACTATCCATTGCCAGTGAATCTTGCAGTGACCAAACATGCATACTAGACTACTAGTGGACATTTGTTTCAAAAAAAAAAAAAAAGAACCACAGAGCAGATTCTGTGACATGTAAAATATATGATAAGTTTGAATACTAAAACAGATTGATAGTAGAACTTTCAGCTTTAATTTCAGGAATTCAAGATACCTGAATTAAAAACCAGAAGTAACGGAAACCAAGCGAGAACACTCAAATTACACGATGTAAGATCTAACTAGTTGTAGCTTGCAGAATTTTAGTTCTTTGTAATTAACTAATTGGGGATGAATAATATTTGCTACCTGGTATGTTCAGTCTTAAATTTTGCGCTGTTCATCTTTACATAACCAACTGTATACCAGATAAATGGAAATCCATACCATCGTACAAGCACGCAGAAAGCACTAGCAAATGAACTGAATACGAAACCCTTCGGTTGGATTTTAGCCAATCACTTATGTTGTAACCATTTCTGTGTTTTTATTTTCTTAATTTGTGTATATTTGTTTGTCTGAAGAACGTGCTTAGGCAAGGCAAATCCAGAACAACATGCTTTGGCTAGGGATGACCCACAGAATCATCAACAACCATCCGGGGTGATTGCCACTAAGTAGAGCAGCTGTCTTTTGCAATATTGGCGTTTCTTTAACACCTCTATAGCAGAGATCTGTGTGTTAAAAGATTTGCAGCACTTAGATATTCTAATTTTGCAGTTTTCTGATTGTCTGAACATGTAAAGGCTTTGTACGGATGAGTGTTTTCACTACTATTTCTATGGTATTGGATGTTATATATCATTGGCGGAAAATGATTTTTTCATCCCTTGCTATGTGAGTTTGCTTCTAATGCTTTCTATCTAATGAGACAATGTGCTTAAAGTTAAAGATACATTTATTCGCATTTTGGTTTATTCTTCGATTCCTAGAGAAGTACGTGGTTTTCAGTATGTAGCAGTTTAGAGTGCATCATGTCTGGCGTGGTGAGTTATTTGTTATATGCTACATTCAGTCATTCATACATCTGCACTAGCATAGAATTTATTTTAAACTGGAAGTAGATATCTACGATTCACCATTAAGAATGAGTAAATGGACAAAGAGAGTAGTGTTACTTACTACTGACTCCTGCTGTCTGTGAAGGGGATTCTCTTTTTCGAAGCTTAGGCAACACCATACTGGTTTCGTAGCGATTCAACAGAGTTCTGTAGCGATTGGGTAAGCAGTAAGCTGAGGAATTGAAGTTCTGAAAACTATTGATTCAAACAAAAGTCAAATTAAACAATTTCTATGGAAAGATACAAAATGTTGTCTTACTTTTCAGATAAAGATTAAGATATTAGGAGTATACTGCGAGCTGCTGAGGCGTGTGACCCTTCGATGAATTCCGAGTACGAAGCCTTAAAGAAAAATCAACAAAAATTTGAAGGTTTAGTTAGCATGTTCTTTCGAACTGATATAGAGTTGAGTTTTTATTTGTTGTTTTCCTGTGAGGAAATTCTTCAAATAACTTCGCTGCATCCATGTGTTTCTCTCAGCTTCATTTGTGTGTGTGAATCTGTTATCTAACAGTTTATACAATCGCATAAGAAATGGTTTCAGCATACAAGATATAATATCTCCTCCATTGGGACTGAAATCGGATTTCTTTGGGGAAAGATTTGAGGTTCTTAGTAAAATTGCAGATTCCTTTAAGGTTCCGATTTGTCTATGATGAATTCATTACTGAACTCTCTTCGTCATCTTCTTCAAAACTTTCTGTCTCTTTGGAAAATACTCTTTATCAGTTCGAAAATTTTAAATTGATCTCTCTAGTTTTGCGAGCGAAGCTCAAATATTTCATACCAGATATGTTTGGAAATGATGATATAGTTGAACCCACTTTCATCTATGGATACAGTTTAATGGGTATCCTATGATAAATAAAGGCCCAGCCAAAATTTTCCTCATTTTTAAAGTTTCAAGAGATGGGATGGAATTATTTCTCCATACCAAGCAGCATATGTGTTTGTAAGGTAAAATTACTTCTACCCCAAACACAGAAATTTGTATGATGATTTTGCTGATAATCGATCCGTGACCTCGATCTTCAATTGAATTATGGAGAAGGGGGTACCTGCAAAAAACCCTCCGATGCTAAAGTCAGTATTGGATTTTTCACAGGAGTTTTTGGTATGGAAGATTGCTTACCTTTTTTTTGGTTGTAAAACCCCCTATTTATATGTGGCCAATTTCCGTTTTATTTCTTTGATTTTATGGTAGATATCAATTGCCATAACTGGCCCCTGCATGCCTCCATGCAATAACAGTCCCTGCATGTCTCCCCGCAATAATACATTTGCATGACACATGGTTGCATGCCCTGGCTTCCCCTGCATGGTTCCCAGAATATTCCAGAAACTTCCATCATGGTTAAGGAATTATAATGGGGTGTGGATAACCAAAGGTGTAAGAGAAATGGGTGTAAGCAAACGGGGCGGAAATATCCTTAGAGAAATACGACTGGGGCGCAAATATCCGGGGACTACGAGACCAACCTACATCGCGCAACACCGAATCAAATGACCAATTAATCGCCGAGTGCCGCTCGCTTGGTCACCGAAAAGCCGCTTGGGTAGCCGCTGTCACGTCATCGACTTCCACTGACGTGGCATTCACATTGCTGACGTGGCATTTGCCACGTCATCTTGCCCGCTGATGTGGCATTCGATCCGTTGACATGGCAGCTGCCACGTCATCTTTCTGCTGACGTGGTCCTCGTCCTGGCGACGTGGCAGCTCACCACGTGGCATGTCTCAGCCGACGTGGCACTCATTGGTCGACGTGTTGCACAGCCACGTCACGGTTGGCCGACGTGGCACCACGCATGTCTTGTGTGTCGTTGACGTGGTACCCGCCACGTCAACACATATGCCGGGCGTGGCCCCGTCACGTCATCAATCTGGCGCCGACGTGGCACTTGTTCTGCTAACGTGTCACATGCCACGTCATCACACATGCTGACATGGCACTTTGATGACGTGTCACGTGTGGTGACGTGATCATTTATGTCACGGGGTCGAGCCTAGTGATGATGTGGCACAGGTGATGGGGCTCCTAGTTGCTTGATTTGAACCTATGCACATGGGATTCCTTGTGAGGTGTTTGTTAGGCCTAGTTAGCCATTCTTGGGTACACAAGGGAAGTACCTTAGGCCCAATTAACCCTCTTTTGCCACTAGTAAGAGCTTTGGAGGCCTAGGTTAGCCCATTTATTTGTGCAAATATTAGGGTACAAACATCGCCCCCTCTTAATCCATAACCTGTTATGGGTTAAAAGTTAAAGGGTTCCCTACGATTTTGCATTTTTCAGAGTGTTGCATAACTCGCCCCAGCGTGTTATTCGGAGTGTTACGCAACTGCGCCCCCGGGGATGTGTTGGGATTGCTGCTGAAAGTGTTACATATCTTGCCCCCAAATGGTTGAGGTGACATATAACTGCGCCCCATATGTTTTGTGTCATCTTTCAATGCTCGCATGCGAGGGTGCACCTCCTGCATATTTTGCTTGCGCATGGAATGAAAAGTTGAGTTTTTACGCTATCTTGAATTCGCGCAAGCGATTCGCTATTCAAGATTTACCTGATTTTTGGGATGTGTACATTTTAACGTGCAGTGGACAAGATGAAAATGTTCGCCACATTTGTTGCTGCCACATGCGATGGGGATAAAATCAGATATGGTAAAAATGCTCAGAACTGCACTCACCCATCTACAGGTGTCGTAGATATTCGTTGACACTAGACTTGAACTATCTTGTTTTGTCATTTTGGGCTATTTTGTGGATTCGATCATCCGCAAATGACTTATAATTAACACGAACAATATTGATAAAGTCTGGAATACCAAAATAATGTTGAATTAAAATTTCCAAATTGAATAACAACATAAATACCTACCGTCGACCACGCTGCCTCGTTAAAACCTTTGAGTGGAAAACCCAAAGTGAGACAAAACCATCAAAAAGGAAAAAGAGTGCGATACAGGATTTGAATCTACTTCTAATGATAAAACTTTTTTCAAGTGAAACGAATTCCACGGCTTCCATGGCTTCAAATCCTCAATTCCGTTGAGATTCCTCCAAGAGTAGGATCCACGATATGCTGGTCTATCCACTATGTATGGGCCTTCCCGCCGCTCCGAGCTTCCCACGATTCGGTTACATTGTGGCTTCTCTGGTTTTCTTCAAGACATATTCCCCGGTTTGAGCGACTGTTCTCGACCTTGCGATCATACCGCTGATTGCTCGCTTTGGTATAGGACCAACCGCCGCAAGGCTTTTTCTTTTGTTCTTCCAAAGAACTCTTTTATCCAAAGCCAATATGTCATGTTTTTTCTGACTTGACAACACGAGTTTTGGTTGTCTTAAGTTGTACCTCGGTGGGTATGACCGCCTCTTTCCCATACTCCAATGTAAATGGTGAAAATCTAGTGGATCTTTTCGGGGTTGTTCGATAGGACCATAAGACTCAGGAATTTTTTTTCATCCATTTTCCCTTCGCCTTCTCCACGTTTCTTGAGGTTGTCCATAATAACTCGGTTGGTTGCTTCGCCCGCCCGTTGCTTTGAGCATAGTAAGGAGACGAGAAATTGTGGCTAATATTCAGGCCCTTGCAAAAGTCTTTGATTACTCCTGAATCGAACTGCTTCCCATTGTCTGATATTATCGCGTCTGGGATACCGAACTCGAGACGATATTCTCCCATATGAACACTACAAAAACGAGGTCTCAATTGTGAGGGGGTTTTTAAAGAGGGGCGTCACAAATAAGGGTTATTTGTGAGGTTTATGACCAACCGCCACAAATACATAGGTTAGTCAAAGTCAAGTAAAATCTGGCCGTCGGTTTAAGGGTCCGGCAGAGATATAATTTGTGAGGGTTTTGGAACAACCGCCCGAGAAATAGTTATGTTAGTCAAGGTCAAGCATATTTTTCATCGGTTTGAAGTCTCCGAATCAAGAAAATATCTTACAAACCATCTTCAATTGTCGGTTCTCAATCCGTGAGAAGTTTTCGAGAAAAGGCGGTGAAAGTGTCGATCTCTCCCGCCAAATTTTCACTAAATTTTTTACTTTATATTTCTTTATTTCTTTTCTTTCTCTTATCTTCTTCCCTGGATAGATCTGGTTTTCTTCTCTTTATTACCTTCTTGTTTTCTCCGACTAAGAAATTTGCAGAGGTTTGCTTCTCTTACCTTATTATTACCTTAAAGAAGGGCTTAATATTACTTTTAATTTCTGTTTTTTGTTCTACAGGATCTAAAGGAGTAAACTTTAAGTGAAATTTCCCCTCTTTTTATTCTTTTGTATTACTATTAATCTCGTTTTGTTTCTTTGATTAAGGACTGGGTTTCTTTTGATTGCTTGTTTTCATGTTTATTTGTTTTGGATCTAAAGGAGGCAACTTTCAGGTGAAATTTCCAGGCCTTTTCTTTGTATTAAGAAAAATTAAATTTTTTTTTTCTTTAGTTTCAATTTCTTAGGGTTTACTAGAAAAAAAAATTCTTTAATTTCTGAGTTCTGAGTGTTTGTGTCATGGATTTCATTATTTTTTTTAATTTCTTAGGGTTTGTTTTATGGATTGGTGGTCTAGAAACGAAATCTAGATATGGGTTTTGTTGATGGAACTTTATATTGTGGTTTGAGCTTTGGATTTCTTAGATTCGAGCTTAGAATTTCTGATTGGGGTTTGGGTTTTATCTGTTTTGTACATGATATTGGGGTTTTGTGAAATTTCTTAGTTTCTGATTGTGTTTGTGTTGTTTTCTTTAATTTGTTGAATGGGAAAGCATGAGAAAAGGCTGAGCCTTTTCATTTTGGTGTTGTGAGCTAAATTATTGGATCGTACTGAGATATTTAACTCGGTACATATCCTTGTTATCTGATAGGATCAATATACTATACTACAGTTCGTAATTGATGTTAATAACGCCTTATTGGAATATTTTTTATGATTGCGAAATGTTCTACCCAAATTTCTCCCCGTTAGGTTTTTAAGATATGGGTTGTCTTGATTCTGCATGATTGAATAGATGCGTTAACCGCTTCTTGTATGGTCGGAATTTCAATCAACATCTTTGTAATTGGCTTTGGTACCGCTTTAGGTATTATTAATGCTCTTTTAGTCTTCAAATTATGTAGCATCCGATTAGTTTGCTTTAACGATTTTGGATTGCATCCTTATTTTGATTCTCGCTTCTTAAGTTCGGAGGTGGTACAAAAAGAGTCTTTGGCTCTTAGTAATTTACACCGTGTTGATTTACTCCACCATTTCCAGTTAAAGTATATATATTATTAGTGAACATCTATATGTCATCTTTATTAATTACTGAATTAATGCTTGAAGTTTGAACTTAAGGCATGCTTATTTGTTATTTTTGAATTAATGCTTGCGGTTTGAACTTAAAGAACGCTTCTTTTTTGATTTTTGATCTGATGGTGACATTTCTGTAGTTAATAATCTCTTTGGTCGTTTTTTTCTTGATGGAATCTGTGGTCATTTTTGTTTAGTGAATTAGACTATTAGAAAAAGCTATTTAATCAAGTTTTTTTCTAGAAAAATGTACAAGGCACTTGTTTCCTTTTCTTCTCTCCGAGCTTATTGTGCTTCTTCTGTGCCTGGTTGCACCTCAAGGTCCTAATTCTAGCTTTTGATATATACCACCTCAATTTCAAAGTGTCATTAGTTACCAACTAGAATAATACTCCATAAATGGAGATTCGACCACCGGGAATCATACCACGGCGTTGAACATCCATCTTTGTTCGTCACCTTATTGTTGCTCTTTAATCAAATGGAGTGAAATAGCCATTTTTTTCATCACCTTATTGTTGCTTATATGAATGAAATTTGTATGTGTGAAGTCTGAGATGCTTAAATTGGAAATTGTATTTGTATATAGCATAACAATTGTCACAATTTACCATCCGACTTTGGTTTTTTTTATGGATTGGTGTCATTTGCAAAGAGTAGTGTAAACAAATTTAACACAATGTACGAGGAACCCAGTGGTTTCATGATATTGAATGTAGACATGTAGTAGTTATTGTAGTCTCTCGACTTTTCCATGTCTAGTGGCATTTGGCAAGAGAGTAATATGTATGTGTTAATTGGCATTTGCATAGAGTAATATGTATGTGTTTATGATCAAAATCAAGAGAAGATTTCCTCAAGAGATAATATCTCGAGATTAATGTCATAGCTGTGGTGAAGATGAAATTTAGTATGTTATTGATCTGTAGTTAAATAATGACTATGAAGTCACATCTTGAAGTCTTCACATTGGTGTATATTGATTTTATTGCCGCATTAGCAAGTTTAGGAATACTCAAATGTTGGTTAGTCAAGATGATAAACATCTTTAGCCAAGCCACTTTTAGTTATCTTTTGTTTAATAGGGGCAGGAAATGGAAGATTTTAGTAATGTAGACTCTTACTAGTGACCTAATTAGATGTTGTAATGTTGACTCTTTGACCGCACATGTTCCTTGCATAAAATACTTAAATTTGGGGTTCTCTTGGGGTCTCAGATTTCAACAATTGTATCATTTAGAGACTTAAATCCTTGAACATTTCTCACAACAAACTTGGGTATTAACATAATAATTTTGTGATTTTCTTGTATAATTTCGCTTTCAAGTTTGTGATTTTCTTGTACTTTGTATACTAGTAATTGTTTATGGCATTCTTAGTCAAACTTTTACTTAATTATATATTACTTGTGTCCTGTGACTTGAATCATTTCTTGCACTCAATTGTTGAGAATTAGAAACAGGTTCAACCGTAATTTTCTAATGTTCCTTTGTCATTTTGATGTCGGTACTTATGGTCCAAGAATATTGATTGAAGAAATTTATACATGATTGTATCCGTCGTTATCTTAGTTCAATAATATTGTGATTGATAAATGGATAAGAGTTGGGTTCATTTTGAAAAGATCAAGTAAGGAGTTTCTATGAAGGGTTGTGTTTGTTCTTGAACTATGCGTTTGAAAAATGGGTTTGTTATCAAGATAACAAAGTGAAGTGTCCATGCCGAGTGTGCCAATATACATTACAAGACTAAGAGATGAGATATATGATGACTTAGTTACTCGTGGTATGTTAAGGAGCTATACGAAGATGGTATCATCACGGTGAAGGGTTCAGAACAACATTTCCATGTAATTTGGGGGCCGAAAATATCAATGCGGATCAGGTTATTATGGATAACAATGGCGAAGAGGTTGGAGATGACATTACTGGAATGTTGCGAGATGCATATGGATTACGTGCTGATGAGGATATGAGTGATATGTTGGATGCAGAAATGAGTGGGATGCCAAGTGATAGTTCAGCTGCGCAGTTTTATAAGTTGTTAGAAGATTCAAAGAAGCCGTTATACCCCGGGATGCGATAAGATGTCGATGATGTCTTTTCTTGTTAGATTTTGGAACTACAAATGCGTTGGTGGGATGTCCTACAAGTCATTCAAAGAGATGCTTCAACTCATGAGAGAATCATTTCCCGAAGAAGTGCACATTGCCGTAAAATTTCACACAACAGTGTAAGAAGGTACTATCAGATTTGGGATTGTCTTACGTTAAGATTGATGCATGTCCCAATGATTGTATGCTGTATTATAAGGAGACAGCGGATCTTGAATCTTGTACGGTTTGCAAAGCTTCTCGTTACAAAGACGGAAGATTAAAAACGCCAGCTAAAATACTTCGTCACTTTCCTTTAAAACCTCGGCTACAACGGTTGTTCATGTGTTCTAAGACTGCAGGAGATATGAGATGGCATCATGAAGGGCGTAAAAGATGGGGTATTGAGACATCCAAACCGATTCTCAAGCTTGGAGGCATTTTGATGAGATGAATCAACTTTTAAGCGAACCAAGGAATATTAGATTAGGGTTTGTCAATCATGGGTTTAGTCCATCTGATTCAATGAGAAAATCGCATAGCACATGGCCTGTGGCCCTACCTATAACTTACCACCACGGTTATGCATGAAACAACCTAACATGATATTGTCTTTGCTTATACCAGGCCCGTATAGTCCCTAATGATATTTATCTTGATTTTTATATGTTTTGTCAAGATTACATATTATATTAATATTCTTTCATAACCAAATATTAAAACTGATCACAACCTTCTATGTCAAAAATTACAGGTAACGACATTGATGTGTATTTGAGACCATTGATAGATGAGCTGAAGGAATTATGGGAGGAAGGTGGACACGTATGATTCCTCACGAAATGAGATGTTCAATCAAAGCGGGATTATTATGGACTATAAGTGATTATCCCGACTTGCAATGCTCTCTCGATGGAGTAATAAAGGTAAATTGGCATGTTCAACGTGTCTCAAGAAACTCGCACCACTGGTTGAAGAATGGAAGGAAAACAAATCTACATGGGCCATCGGCGATTCTTACCGATGAATCATAGGTAATAATCTTTATACTTCAACCGAGTTCTCGTCAAAATGATTTTTTTCTCTATTGACGACACAATCCTTATATTATGTAGATGATCGTGATGATCCTTATATTATCTAAAATATGTGATCGTGAATGTTAACCTAGGAAAATAAATTACAAGAAGTCCAGCATGACTGAACATGTTGACAAAATTAGTTTTTTTTATTTTTATAGATAAAATAGATAAACATGTATAGCTTCAAATGAACCAAGAGGCGTCATTCTACATTGTATTTCAGTTATGTGTTTTACAAGTTTTCGCAGTAGTGCTTAATCTTGAAAAAGCATAATAATCCTATATTAATCTATTTGTTAGTAAATTGAATGAATCTCTATCTGTGATGCAAATAACATTAGCTTTTGATGGTTTCGGTTCTAGTTTTATTGATCGATTCTAGATTTTAGGAGGAGTTATATCTTTGCTTTGATTTACTTATGTAATCTTAGCAGTAAACTTTGAGAATATATGAGTGTTATTGCCACTGTGTTAGCTTGTGAATTCTCACATCTTCTACATATGTATGCTAAGCTTAGTCAAGTGTTACTTTATTAATGATGTTTTTTTTAAAATTGTTGTGTATTTGACAGTTGTCTGAATTGTTATCATAGGTTTCGCACCGCACTTAAGAAAGATTTTGATGGGAAAGTAGAACTTAGCCCACGTCCAAACCCATTGTTAGGGCCAAGATATCTTGAGCTTGCTTGACATTCCACACATATTTGGGAAAAACAACAGGAGAATTTGAGGGGAGATCGTCCACGCAAGAGAAAATCACGAGGATCAAGTAGAGCGCAAATAATATGCCAAGCAATTGAAGAAATTGAGTATCTTTTACGAACTTCCATACTGGGTAAATAATGTTCTCAAACATAACATAGATGTGATGCACACTGAAAAAAATGTATGTGATAGTGTTCTGGGTACGATAATGGATATTGCTGGAAAAACTAAGGATGGTCTTAAAGCAAGATTTGATATGCAACTCCCGAATATTAGACCCGAACTTCATCCAAGGCCATTACCAAATGGGAATTACTTCTTGCCGTGAGCATGTTATTCCATGGATAATCCAAAAGACTATGTTTCTCAAATGTATTGAAGAATTTGAAGACCCTTGATGGGTTTTCGCATACATTGCGAGGTGTGTAAATGTCCAAAGAACGTAAAATTTTTGGTCTAAAAAGTCATGATTCACATGTGCTCATGCAGCACTTTCTACCTTTGGCATTCGAAAGACATTACCATCTAAGGTCGGTAAGTGCTAATGGAGTTGAGTTCCTTTTTCCGTGAACTATGCTCCAAGGTGTCGCACCTGGAAGATTATGAAGAGTTGGAGAAGCGCATTGTTACCATTGTTTGCGAATTAGAGAGGATTTTTCCACCTGCCTTCTTCGACATTATGGTTCACTTGCCTATCCATCCGGCCACGTAGCACGCCAGAGGACCAAGGCAAGATTTGGTGGATGTACCCCATTGAATCGGTATACATTTTAAACTTTTGTTTGCTTTGCTTTGTTTGTTTCTTACTTATTTCTGTTCAATAAAGTTATTTGCTCTCTTTATTGTTGGTTTTCTCTGCTCACTCACTTATTATTCTTTTGGCGGGTATTTGCACACTTTGAAGAAATATGTAAGAATAAAGCTCATCCAAGAGGGATCTATCAAAGGCTATTTGGCTGATGAATGTGTTACATTCTTGTCGAGGTACCTCAAAGATATCGAGTCAAGAACCAATAGACCACATAGATACGTAGATGATACTCCCATTGGGAAAGCCGTGAGATTTGCTTTTAATCGGCGATCAAAAGAAGAAGATGCATGACTATATCTTGTCTAATGATGATGATGTGGCTCATTACATAGCGTAAGCAGACTTTATTTACCTGTGTTTTATGTTAAGTCTTTTACTTTCAATTTCTACCAGCCACACTATTTAATTTATATGCTTTAATTATATTTTGTAGGCAACACAAAACTACACCGGCTATGATGCACCCAAGATTGAGTGACCGTGAACGCCGGCTAAAGCACAAATATGAGTTTGTCATTGGTTTAAGAATCATATTAGGTTGCTTGTGAAATCTAAAGTGAGTATTGTTGAAGGATTAGATTTGCTTGTCAAGGTCCTTTTTCAACCTGCGAGAAAATTTGCCTTCTGCTATACAACACAAGGCTATAATTTCAAAGTTGTAAGTAAAGAAAATGGAGCAAAGACACGGGACACATAGTGGTGGGTAGTCGATTCAACACCGCCTTCCTTTAGAAGTGGAGCACTCTGTAACCCAAGCAATGATACAGCGCTCAGACTATGGAGTACTTACAAACATAATTGAGTTGGGACATATAGACAAGGTCACTCATATGTGTTGTTTGAGTGCAATTGGGCTAATGTGGTGAACACTTCACGCGAACAAGGACTTCCGGTTTGAAGACCGATAGTTTAGGTTCACTCTTGTGAATTTTAACCATCTCTTGGGAACACAACGTGAGGAGCCTTATGTGTTGGCCTCTCAATGCCGACAAGTATTTTATTCCTGGGACCCTCTAGAACCTGAATGGGATGTTGTGGTCGGAATAAACCTAGGGATATCTTTGACATGGGTGATGATAGTTCAACTATTGGATAACCTTCCATTTGGAAATGAAGTCAACAATGAAGAGGATGACAGATTGGTGCTATAAATGATGGGATCAGGGTGTTTTGATGCTCCTATGAGAAATGGTAGTGGAGATCAAATATGGGTAGAAGAAGAAGAAGAGGAGGAGGAAGAAGAGGAAGAAGAAGAGGTAGAAGAAGAAGAAGAAGAAGACGCCGACAAAGAAGTAGAGTCAGAAGAAGAGGAATTTGTGGATGGGTTTTCAGAAGATGAGAATGATGGCCCTGATATTGAGTTTGACAGTGGATCAGATGATGACTCTTGAACATATTACAATTTTTTCATTCCCGTTATAGTGTGTTATTAATATAATATTTGAATATATAGTTCTTTTGAAATTGTGTCTTTCTACAAGTTAGGCTTATTTCCTAGCTTGTTTCTCATTGTTAGATTATTACTTAAGTATACTAACATCATAACTTTTAGATTTTTTTTTGTAGGATGCCTCGTTGTGGAGCGGCTTTGAGGTTCTTGCATGACCTATTACCAAATCAAAGGCTTGCAGTTGAAGTGGACATGGAACACCTTTGTCCTATGGGGGGAAAATGGTACGTATATAACCAAATATATCACTCATCTAGCGAATGATGGACACAAACTACCGTTGACAATACATGACCTGGAAATACATGCCTTCACAGTTAGTTGAGAATGTGGTGCTTGAAATAAAGTTACAATAACATATGCATGTTTTTTCATATAACCACCGAATCCATATCTTTTCAAAATCAAATGTTCGTTTTTTGTGGTTGTATATTTGATGTCAAAGAAATATTTGAGTACCCGTAAGTGTTGGATGACTTGGATCTACACCAAGATAAATGATAGGTGGAAGGATCACAAATATCATGTTAAAAAGGATGCTTATAAAAAATGGAATACGGTGGAAGAACGTCTTGGTAATCCACCACACAATGTTGTTGAGAGCCGCTGGAGGGTACTCGTTGAGGTTTGGAATACGATGTGAAGAAACAAGTAAGCATTAGTATTTTGTTTTTCATGAGAAGTCTCGTAATTAAGCAGGCCCGACATTTTAAGATCTTATGTTTGGTGTAGGCAATATGCCAAAAACAAGGAAAACAGGAGAAACAAAATCTCACCATACTACTAGCTCTAAAACCACATGCTAAGTGTGTGCCGCAGAGGTAAGTTTCTATTCCACGCCAAGTCTTAAATACTCTTTCCTATGCTAATAATGATGGATCTTCCTTGCTTTTAATATATAAAACTTGAATAGTAGAACTTAGAATTGAACTTAATCACTATGCCCTACCTTCCTTAACTATTTTTTTTCCGCTTCGTTTGTTATGTTTGATTCTTAAGCCTAAATTCATCAATTGTCTTTAAGAATTATCTTTTTAAGTGTTCAATGAGTTTGTATGTATATGTTTCCGTTTTTAAATGTATGTTGATTTTCTTTTTGAATTATCTATATATAAGTTGGAAAGAAACTAGGACTCGGCGTCCTAAACGTCCACGAGATCTTTGGTGCTACCCATACTAAAAGAAGAAAATCAAGACCCGGATGAAGTATTGATGGATCCGTATGGGTCGCAACTTGTACGTATTTTGATTTATTATGAATCAATTTTTAATTTATTTAGATATGATTACTTAAGCACTAGATCTAAATGTGGTTTGGCATCCATGGTCACTCCACTGTTCTATGTAGTAAAAGTCACTTCGCTTCAAAACGTATAATCTAGCATGGATGGTGCACTGGTTTCACAAAAAGCCGATTAGGGGCAAGGTCTTTACATAGATATTTGGCTAAGAAAGAAAGATGTATTTACGTATGTGATGCTTGGCTAAGACGAAGATGTATTACTTTTAATTCTTAATATGACACATAATGAAGTAGGGATGCAAATTTTAGTGGTGCAATAATGATACAATAAGTTAGGATGAAATATCTCTCCTAGTACATATATCAAAGACACAACTTTTCATGTGTTTCGATGGTATATCCGAAAGTGAACAATGCATTTTGATCTGTTATGGTTGTTGCCTACTTTTTAAATGAAAATGTAGTTTTCAAGGATATTTCCCTAACTTTTAAATGCATTTGCTCTTATATTGATATTTGTGTAGAAGGAAATGGAGGAAGTAGAGATCCAAGCTAGACAAACAGGTTCTCATATTGTGTTACAAGGACGACATGATGCTTTTGCCCAAGTGCGAGGACGAGATAAAGGTGGTCGTGTTGCTGTCTAGGTAATGGTATAAAGCCAAAGAAATATTGGGGTGAAGAATCATCCACCAATCCTACCACTGACCCAAATGCTTGAAGTTTTGAACGTTAGACAACAATTGAGAGTACTTTGTTGCACAACTTCAAGCAAAGAATGCAACGGATAGCTGAACTCGGAGGCCCTTTTGCGCATCATGGACTGGGAACTCGCCAACACCGTGCCCCATCGACCGAGGCAGACCCGGGACAGTCCATGAATGGAAGATCTTGGTGCACATAGATGCTCGACTAATATACTACTAATATATAACTCGCGACTGGTGCTTGTTTTTTTTTGAATACAAGGGAATGTGATCTTTTTTTTTTCTTTCATGCCATCGTGTGTGTTCTTATCATGTCCCAAACTTTCTACAAGCATTTTGAATGTTGATAATCTTAGTTGCCATCTTTTTGGAGCTTTCTAGATGTTTTTTTGCCTGATTTATGTTTTTTAAACAGTGAAACATCTTACTGTTGTTTCTATGGTGCATCAATGTAAAATGTAAAACTTATTGTTGTTTCATGAAGAAACATCTTACTGTTGTTTCTATAGTGCATCATTGTAAAATGTAAAACTTACCGTTGTTTCTATTTTTGCAATGGAAGGTTATACAAAGAGTGAATCAAGAATGGCTCAAAAATTTTGAGAATTCTCGTATTTATGAGAATCTAAAATCCGACGGTGATCGACAAATCGGCTTGTGACGATGTCCGATGAACGCCGGCAAAAATCGACGCCAAGAATTTATATATTAGTGACGGTTTTTAAACCGTCACAACATAAAAAATCCTAACAACGACGCCATTATCGGGGGAAAAAATCCTACGAAAGAAAACAATTTATGACGGTTTGACCGACCGACAAATATTCTCGATTTACTGACTAAACGTCACAAATGGTCCCAACGTCACAAAAACATTTGTGACCCTGGTGAGTAACGCATTTAACTGCGCCATCACAAAGTCACATTGGTGACGGTTTTTTATATTTGTGACGGTTTGGAAACCGTCACTAAAGGCCCTCTGCTTTGTAAAGGGAACCTTTTCACATCATGTCTCGTGACGTGTACCAAGCACTGCCCGACCCACTTGGTGAAATAATCGGGAGCGGCTAGTACGACCCGACGCCTTAAGGAGCTTTGGGGAGCGGCCCCACGCATGTCCAATCCCTATATAGAGAACGTCCAGGGACTAAAAACGGATGTACCTTCGTCACGGCCTTTTAATTGGAGCGTGTTCTTGGCATGGCACACATTTCTCGCGCATATTCTTTAGCGTCTTTCGCATGTACGGCCAGTAAATACCCCGGGTAAGTATCCTCGTAATGCGAGATCGCGCCTCCGTAATAGCTATCACAAATTCCCTCATGAGCCTCTCGCATATATTTGTCCTTCCTACCGATACGCACGCAAAAATGGCTCTAAAGCTACAGGTTTGGTGGATAACAGCCCTTCGATCATTGAGTATCTCCATGAATTCTTTTTCACCTTTGCAGCGCTTTCATCTTCGTGGAGTTCGCCTGTTGTCGCACGATGTATGGTTGACGCCCGATCTGTAATGCTTTCAACATGACCGCCTCAATTGTCACATCGGGACTGCCAACATCCATATTGCTATCGATGTTCTCGTATCCCCCGTGCTGATGTAGCTGCCCTCTCGCCCTCACTAGCGTGTTCGAGAGCCATAACAAAATTGGTCATCGGAGATGCTAGGTAACTCTTGAAATCTACTACAACGAAACGGGTGGAATTAGTTTCGATCATGGAAGAAAGATATGCCAAAGATCTCGCATGCCCGTTTTCCAACAAATGTCTCGCCAATGGAGAATTGGTCGAACTTATTTTCCAAATTCTCTCATATGATCCAAACACAGGCCATTCTCTTTTCCTTGGCTCAGAGGTCCCCTAAACTATTTAACCACTAGCATGGAATCAAAGTGACCAGCTTTACGTTTCTTTGCATCTAGCCGTTTGACAAACTTTTAAACCGATTATTGCAGCTTCATATTCAGCTTTTATTGTTTGATGCTTGAAACCTAGCCTCGGTTGCTTTCGATCCTCGAACCTTTCGGGAGTAAGGATGACGATCCAACTCCAAAGACCACCAATATTTGATGACCCATCGTGAAACACAACCATAATGGTTCAGAGCATCAATCTCCATTGCGGACTCGCCTTGATATGATCGTTCATCGGCTCTGGGTTTGAACAATTCCTCTTCTTCTCCAAAGAACTGCTTTCTATATTGTCCACAGGAAAATCTCTTAGTAGCGCATCCGGGGCATATCCTTTTTCAGCTTCTAGTTTCGTACTTGATCTCATACGCCCCAGAAAATTAGACCATATGGCTAGTCGATGGAATCATCAAAGCACGTTCCGGTGATTCTCTTAGTGGGTATTCTGAGTAGACTACGATCGTCCTCCCTTGGAAATAAGGCTTGAGGCGGCGAGATGCGTGAAAAATTACAAACGCTATCTTTTCAATTTTCTTATACCGTGTTTCCTCCCCCGTCAAGGATTTACTTGACAAGTAAACAGGTTTTTCATATGGGTCCGTAACAAACAAAAGACCGCACTCACAAAGCGTTCTCCGTTGGCAAATGGGTTAAACTCCGACAGTTGTCCAGTTTTGGACTAACCAAAACCGGGAGTTGACAAATCCGCTGATCTCATCAAAAGCCTTTTCGCACTCATCCGTCCAACCAAAATTACCGTTTTCTTTCAAGACATCAAAGAATGGCTTGAATCGATCCGACGATCGTGAAATGAAACGGCTTTAAAGTCGCTAACGCCCCCGCTAGCCTGGACCTCCTTCTTCGCTCTGGGGACGGCATTTCTTCGATGGCTCCGATTTGCTCCTGATTCGCCTCGATTCACTCTTGCAGGTCATCAAATATCCAAGGAACTTTCCCTATGATAACCCGAATAAACATTTTGCTGGATTGAGCTTCATAAGATATTGCCTTAAGATATTGAACGTCTTCTGCAGATCAAGAAAATGTGATTCCTTTTGCTCGGATTTCACTACCATATCATCGATATATACTTCCATCGACTTCCCACTAGATCCTTGAACATATGGTCTACCAAGTGCTGGTGGGTTGCCTCTCAAGGTTCTTTAGCCCGAACGGCATTACAAGATAATAGTAGACTCCCTCCACGATCCACGAACGCAGATGCTTTTGATCTTCCTCGAACAAAGGTATTTGGTTATACCTTAAAACCGTCCATGAATGACATCTCCCATATCTTGCGGTTGCATCCACCAAATCTCTTGTCTGTGGCAGGGTACGGATCACTCGGACAAGCTTTATTCAAATCAGAAATCGATACATGTATACGAATTTTACCATTCTTCTTGAACTGGTACGACATTTGACACCAGCTTGGATATTGCAATCGGGTAGAATAAAGCCTGCTTCCAACATCTTTTCGACTTCGCAGAACTCCATCCTTTTTGCTTTGCGCCATATTCACATTTTCTGTCGAACATGATGGAAATTCTCATCGATGTTTAGCCTTGTGGCGATGCTACACTCGGATCTATCCCCTCGCATCTCAAAGAAAATCCATGCGAAAAACGTCGGAGTTTGCCCTTTGAGCAATGTAATCAAACCATCACGTTCATGTGAAGGTGTCTGCCCCTACGAACATTGTTTTGTGCTCCTCATCTCCAACTGGACCTCATCAATTTTCGACTGTTGGGGTTGCCGCGTCCTCACCCCTATATGATTCGGGAGGGAGAGGATTCTCAGAATTGCTTATTTCGCCGACTCGCATGATCCGGTTCCCGCCGACTTGACTTCTTGTACTCTTTTCATTGCACTCTCATGACACTTATGGGCGGCTATCCGTCGCCTCTAACTTTCACAACTCCTTCGTGTAATAAACTTCAAGCATTGATGATTAGATGATGTGACTGCACCGATCTCATGCGGACCCGCCTCGTCCTACGATCGCATTGTAGGGTGCTCGACAATCCATCAACAAGAAGGTGCCTAATGGACTTGTCGGCCCATCAAGAGGAATATTCACCTTCCCAATCGCCTTTTGTAACTTCACCCGCCGAAACCGATAATTGGATTTTCATCCTCCTCGATCAAGTCATGTAGGAGATTCATAGGAGAAAGCTCCCCGAAACAGCATGCTCACCGAGCTTCCCGTATCAACTAGAATCCGGTGTACATGAAACATGCCAATCCAAGCGGTTATAACGATAGCATCATTGTGGGGAGCATATATACACCTATTATGTCTGCATCAGAGAACTCGATCTTTGTGCACCCAAGCTCCCGAGTTTCTGCTCCGTTAACGCTGACAAAATCGATGTGATTTTCAAATACCACTCTTTCAACTGCCCGAACTTCCTCCCGGTTTCGTCTTCGATGCCCTCCCGTCATTGAATGGATCCCGGCGTGGCCGATGTTAATCACACGTGCTTTAATCACGTTGGTCGTGCTAAACTGTCCGGACCTTTTCCAAAGTCCTTTTCACATATCGCTGCGGCTTCCCGGCGCCGATCATTCGATGAATCTCGATCCAGTAAAGAGCGGCAGCTTCTCGCCAGTGACCATGGTCTTTATGGAACTTGTTGTATTTGCTCCTATCACATTTATCTCATGTTTCGCTGCCAAAGGACGTGGGGCTAAAATCCTTGTGTATTTTTTCATACAGATCTCGTAAGACTTATGCTCACGGGTCACCATATCGTGAAATTTGATACCCGCCTAAGTGCGTTCACTTTGATTTTTCTCTCGAATTACGCCGTCCCGTTCGAACGGTTCTTGGATTTTTGTTTCTTCCCCATCGTTTG
Source organism: Papaver armeniacum (assembly GCA_023531295.1). Lineage (NCBI taxonomy): Eukaryota > Viridiplantae > Streptophyta > Magnoliopsida > Ranunculales > Papaveraceae > Papaver > Papaver armeniacum. The sequence goes on along the minus strand of JAJJWW010018145.1, from coordinate 13,800 downwards.
ATGATTGGATGATTTGTGAACTTCTTTTCTCGAGCTTTAGAATCGTCCTCCACTCGCGCACTCTTCTACTCGATCATATAGTTCTTCCAAAGTTTTTTGGTGGGCCTCTTGACCAAAGAACCGTACACACCTCTTTTGATCATGCCGGTAAGCCCGCTTGTATGCCGCAATGACAACTTGGTCGTTGGCTCCATCCACGTCCCGCTAACTCTTGCTTGAAAACGCCTAGTGAATTGTCTCGATGCTTTCTCCTTCCGACCTTAGAAGAAACAAGCGGATGGCATCCTTTCGGTCCACGCTTGTTGTACTTATAGTTAGAGCAAAATCATCGATCAACTTATGGTAAGTCCCGATCGATCGTGTGGGAAGCCGATTGAACCACGTTATAGCTCCTCCCGCCAGTGGATTGCGGAAACATTTTACACATCAACTCGTCGTTGTACCGCCACAAGGACATGGCGGTCTCATAGTGTGTAAAACGTGATGATATGGATCATCGCTTTTCTCATCGAATTCTAAGAATTTTGGAACTAAAAATTCATTGGCCCGAATTCTCGATATTCGCTTGAAAGGTGCTCCTGGCTGCGTCGATGTAGCCTTTCCATCTTTTTCTTCTGGATTGTTTTTTCATCATCACTTTCGATCATCTTGGCAAGACGCAGCTTACGTTATCGCGTCTAGGTCGCCATCTATGGAACCGCCTTCCGCTCATAATCCCGGTCCTCTAGAATATGATTATCCGATCTTATTTTCTTTCTTCTGGTGCAGTAGTCTCTCTTCCATCCCCGCCTTGCCCGAACGAGCATAGTAATCGTCCGAAAATTCAATCTCGTCGTGTTGGTCTCGAGCTTCATTCTCGTCATTCCCGAGCCGTTTTTGAATAGACGTAGTTCGTCGCGCTCCGTGAGTTGGGTCGTCCGATCCCCGCCGCCCGGGTCGTTTCTGTAATTCTCTAGTGACCAATAGATTCCACATGTCTCGTCGATCAAGATTGATCACATCTCTAGAATCACGACTTGTGGTTCAATCCGACTTTGGGCGTTGCCATACGGATCGGACCTCGATTATTCAAAACACCAGACCTAGGCCGAGGTTGGTTTTCACGTTCTAATCTCGGTAAAAGCATTCTCCTTCTCTAGCCTGTCCGGCCGATTCAGTAGTTGTTCTTCCTCTCGCATCTGGAGTTTGCGGTGCGCCATCACGCAGATCTTGTCGATTGCGATTCCTCCTAGATGGGCTGCCGAACGCATACCCTTTGTTTTCACGAACACCTCGGGTTTGCCCCTATCAACGCCGGCTACTTCGTTATCGACGCTTGTTGTTTTTCCTTTCTCCGATTCGATTTGGAGCTCATGAAAACGATCTCGACTAGCGCCCACGATCCAGTGATCTATTATGAGTATGATCTTGACCCCGTCTGCTTCACTGGGGGGTATAAGAGTGCAGATTGAACTTCAATTTCGTTTCTCTCAATTTCGCGTCTCCCTACGCTGGGCTGGGAATTTTGGTAGAATTCAGACCTTCGTGCAATCTGTCTAACTATTGCCATAACTCGATTTGGTAAAGCGAGATTATCTTTCTCAAACCCTTCGTCTTCGCCACTCAAGTTTGTAAGGTAAAATTACTTCTACCCCAAATACGTAAATTTGTATGATGATTTTGTTGATAATCGATCCGTGACCTCGATCTTCAATTGAATTACTATAGAAGGGGGTACTGCAAAAACCCTCTCGATGCTAAAGCCAAGTATTGGATTTTTCACAAGAGTTTTTGGTATGGAAGATTGCTTACCTTTTTTGGTTGTAAAACTACCATTTATATGTGAATTTCCGTTTTATTTCTTTGATTTTATGGTAGATATCAATTGCCATAACTCGCCCCGCATGCCTCCTGGCATAATGTGCCCCTACATGTCCCCCGCATATAATACACTCCGCATGCTCGCATGACGCATGGATGCATGCCCCGCTTCCCGCATGGTTCCTGCATATTCTTAAACTTCCATTATGGTTAAGGAATTATAATGAGGTGTGGATAACCAAAGGTGTAAGAGAAATAGGTGTAAGCAAACGGCAAATATCCTTAGAGAAATACGACCGAGGCGCAAATATCCGTGAACTACGGGACCAACCTACATCGCAACACCGAATCAAATGACCACCAATTTGCCCGCCGATTAACCTGCCGACTACCCAATTAATCGCCGAGTGCCGCTCGCTTGGGCCGTCGGCAGCCACGTCATCGATCGCCCGACGTGGCATTCACGTGCTGACGACGGGAAATCGCCACGCCATCTTGCTCGCCGATGTGGCATTCGATCCGACGATTGCAGGCAACCGCCACGCCATCTTTCGCTAACGTGGCCCTTTGAACTCGCCGACGTGGAGCCTCGCCACATCATCTTGTCTCCCGACATGGCACTCATTGGTGACATGTCGCTTGCCATGTCATCACTTGCTGACGTGGCAATGTAGATGTCTTGCATGGCGCTGACATGGCACCTGCCACGTCATCACATATGCTGATGTGGTGTCTGTCACGTCATCAATTCTGCTGATGTGGCACTTGTTCTGCTGACGTGTCACATGCCACGCCATCACACCTGCTGACGTGGCACTTTGATGACGTGTCGCGTGTGCTGACGTGGTTGTCGCCGGTTGGTCGATCCTAGTGATGATATGGCACAGGTGATGGGGCTCCTAGTTGCTTGATTTGAACCTATGCACATGGGATTCCTTGTGAGGTGTTTGTTAGGCCTAGTTAGCCATTCTTGGGTACACAAGGGAAGTACCTTAAGCCCAATGAACCTTCTTGGGGACCAGCCTTTTTTTTGAGGGGACCATGGTTTTATTTTGGGTAAAGACATTAGAAGTAATTCTAGGTCACCCCATATCTAGTTATTTATTTAATACCTAATCTACCCTCTTAATTAATTTTAGGTTATGATTAGTGAAATGATATAGTTAAAAACAATTAGTGAGATTAAATTAAAAGATGGGTTTATTATTAGTTGAGTAGAATTATTGTGAGAGTAGAGTTAGAGAAGATGAAGGAGAAAAACATGAAAATAATTTTTTTTTCTCCAATTCACCCCTTTGAGTATTCAAATAATGGATTTTATCAACCACAACCGGAGGAAGAGTATTTGGGTGAACAAGTATGTTCCAAACTTAGATAATGTATGTTAAATTGGTAAAAACTTCCCAAAAATGTAAACTTTTGAACCGGATTTTGAACAGCCGGTTATTTTATATGAAGAACAAGTAACCGAACTCATCCTCAAGGTGTAGTTAGGTTGCTTTGTGAGGATTTTAACAAGTAACCGAGCCCATCCGAATGTGTAGTTCGGTTTCCTTGGGAGATAAAACAAGTAAACCGAACTAGTTTGAAGGTGTAGTTCATTGCTTGATCCAAACACGCAGTTACCGAACTCCATATTAATGGAAGCTCGACATGCGCATTATGTTCGGTTGGTTCGCAACTAACCGAACTTTACGTACAAATAAATTTTAACCAAGTGTATAAGGTTCGGTTGGTTCGCAAATCGATGCTTTTGCGATCCAACCGAACTAAGTTTAATAAGTTCTAAGTTGTTTCGCAAACTTGAGATCAATTGCACAAATGCCCAACCGAACTTAACAAACAAAAATTTCTTATGTTTTTAACCGTAGAGTTCGGTTACATGGAAGTTTTAAGATTTTTTTATAAATAACCGAACAAAGTTGATAGAGTTCTGGTTATAAAAGAAATAAAAATAATGAGAAAAACAAGAAGTTCAGCTTACATGGCAACTTTTTTCTTATGTTTTTAACCCTAGAGTTCTAACATGGCGCTTTATACATTTATGAGAAACAACCTGAACTCGTTAGTTCTAACATAGTTATAAAGCATATAGAACCGAACTCATCTCAAGGTGTAGTTCGGTTGCTTTGTGAGGATGAACAAGTAACCGAACTCATTCGAATGTTAGTTCTATTCTTGTGAGATGAACAAGTAACCGAACTCAACACTCAGTAACCTCCATTAAACCTCTCCACAACTTCCATTTTCAACTCATTTTGATAATTACTTCTCATTTTTTCAACCAAAGACAAACGACAAGTAATGGGTTTGTGAGAATATCTTTGCTAAAGATTTAAATTAAGCTATATATATATATATAGAGGTGTGGTGGTTGTTGTTGGTGGTGGTAATCGGTGGTTGGTGGTGGTGATAATCAGAGGTGGTGGTGGTGGTAATCGGCGGTGGTGGTGGGAGGAGGTGGTGGTGGTAATCGGCGACGGTGGGCGGTGGTGATGGCCGAAGGTGGTGGTGGTAGTAATCGGCGGTGATGGGTGGTGGTGGTGGGAGGAGGTGGTGGTTATATATAGAGTGAGAGAGAGGTGGTTATAAGGTTGGTTTTAAATTAAATTAAAAATATTAGTTAAGGGTAGGTTAGTAATTTCAACGCATTAAGACACCCCTTATAACTAGAGGGAAGGTGGCCTAATAAGACCATGGTCTCCTCAAAAAAACCATGGTCCCCAAAAAATGGTTCTTCTTTTGCCACTAGTAAGAGCTTTGGAGGCCTAGGTTAGCCCATTTATTTGTGTAAAATATTAGGGGTACAAACAATATGTTTATGGTAGTGATAACACAATAATTTCCCAGAAAATCATTCATCTAATAAAAGAGATGATAAAATCACAAAATGAGTGGACGGCACAAATTGAATATGTCCAGAGCCTTTGATAGGCTTGAGTGGGCTTTCTTAATCGGAGTACTTCCATATTTTGAACTGATTTACATTACAAGTACATAAGCATTACTTATTTTTGTGTGGTTCTCACTGATCACGTTGCTTTTTCAAGACATTTTATTGAAGCTTGAAACAACAAAATCAATATTCGTATTAAAGTGGTAGGTGGTAAGTCCATCTACAATTTCTAGATGATTGCTTGATTTCTACTCAAGAAACCCTCTCTTTAGTTAACACCCTCTAACTGTTTTTCAGGATTTCATCTTTTAATCTGGTCAAGTAATCAAATTCGAGAAATATACTAAGCCAAGAATCACTTCAACACTAGTTCATGTTCTTGGAGTTAAAACCATGAATGCCAAATATAAAAATTTGGTTCTCCACTCATTCTGGGACACTCAAAACAAGAATGTTTGTTAATAAAATTCATCCCACTTAATATAAATATTTAGTTCTCCACTTAATTATCTGCTTTTGAGTAGAAACTACATCGGGTGTAGGTTTTGTTAAGTTTAATATTGATGCATCTTTCTATCATGTTACTAATCACTCTGGTTCTGGTTTGGTCTTTCGTGACCATGCAGGTCAATATGGAAGCATTAGAGGAACCTTCTTAGAAAGATGCTTAAACCCTGAGGAATCCGAATGCAGAGTTGTGCGTGAACCACTATTACAGGCTAGAGATTTGAAACTAATGAAAATTCATGTAGAAGCTGATGTTAAATTAGTTATCCGGGCTGTTACTGAAAATATATCTTTCATTCATTGGGACCAGCGGAATATCATCAAAGAGATTAGGAATATTAGTCTTTCTATTGAGATGTGTATTTTTTTTTTTTCATTTAGTAATAATAATCAAGTTGTTGACAAACCAGTAAACTAGCTAAAGGAGATGCAGTCAATCTTGAACATATATTATGATAATTTCCTGCCAATATCTATTATCTCTTGGCAAGAGATCTAAATAATCTCTCGGCTAGATTAGGATTTTATTTTTAAGAGATGGGATGGAATATTTTTAGGGATCGATTAGGATTGATAAAGATAAATATTTTCTTAAATAACAAATTTTGAACTCGGGTCATTGGCATCATGACCCAATGTAAATTGTGTACATTTCGAGAAAAATATTAATTTGTCAAACCACTAGGATTTCATAATCAAAACAAAAACCTCTTCTTTTTTTCCTTTTAATCAAACCACTAGTATTTTGTTGAGAAAATGGGTCATTTGCCAAAAAATTTAAAACACGGTTCAAATGGACAAGTAAAAAAAAGTACGGGTGAAATAGCCAAAAATAATAAATAGAAGAGCAATCCCCGGATGAAACCAGATGCATCCCGGGTAAAATAAAAATAAGAAAAAACACTTTGAAAAAAGACCAAATGATGAAACTGGTTACATCCTTATCTAAGTATTTTTAAATTTTTGTCCATTAAATCGTTAGTGGTTCTCCATTCCAATTTAGATGATGTTGTAGAGTTTTTCACGAAGATTAAGAAACATCAAAGAGAGTAAATTTTTCCAAATCAGCCCATATTAATACCTTCCTAAAAATTTAAACCTCCATGTAGTTTTTGTTTCTAGATTCTAGTATAAAGCATGAATCCCCATGTAATTCCACTTGGGATGATCAAATATCCTAAGATAATAGAGAATAAATTAAAAATCTTAAATTAAATTAATCATCTCTCACTGATAACAAGGGCAATGAATGTTGTGTTGTGATTCCAAAGCAATTTTTTTCACTTGTAAATCGGTGAGAATTTAGAGAAAATAGCTAAACTCTCATCTATTTTGGAACATACAAAAACCCTAAAACATCATCTAAAGTGGAACTGAGGGAGTATCTTTTTAATTTTTGGCTATTTAAACAGTATCAAAACCTAAGTGTCTTTTTCACCCAGGAATTGTTGATTTTGGTCTTTTTGACCAATTTTGTGTATTTTGTTCCAATAAGAAACGTTTACATGATTAATTTAAAAAAAAAAAGTTAATCAAACATCCGTCCCTTTCAAATCTTAGTCCATTTAGATTTCATAGACTACCCATATTTGTTTATATAAAGAAATTATTACAAAAAAATTACCCAAAAGTGACGAATTCTAATTTTATAAGGAATTTAAATTGTAGCCAAAAATAGTATTTTTTTTTCTCTTAAATGGAATGAATATAAAAAATACTAAATAAAGATATTAACCGTATTTATTTAGTAATCCGGAAGTGATTTTTTCAAACAATCCTAATGTGCAGGGAGTAATCCGGAAACCCTATAGATCTATTATTATGATAGAGAAAAACTTGATCTTGGCCACGTCGAATCGCAAATGTACTTGTGATGTATTATAATATAATGGTAAATAAAGTATCGTTCGCTCGGACTTGTGAAGACTTGATTTTAAGACTTAATAAAAAATAATAAAAATATATACAAAAGTTTGTCGAGATGAAGAATTTACAGGGACTCAGGATTTCACTGTTTTCCATATTCAAGTGGTTCAGAAATAAATCTTAAGCAATTATAGATCAAACAACAACTCTGTTCTTTGCCAAAGTAAATTTTATAAATCATTAGTTGTATATTGGAAGCATGGCGCATCAAGAACCCCAAGGACTAAGCTAGCATGCTCTATCAAACAAAGTCACAAATAATTAATAGAAAACTTAATTCAATTAAAATCCATGTAAAAAGTAAATAAAGAATAAATTAAATTACCACATTAATGAAATTCAGCTTACTCCATTGTCCCAGTGTTGGGTTCTAGCTCTTCATTGTGAAAACACGCTTAAAATAATAATACATTGCTCAAAAGGTGTTTTTATTGAAGAAATATATGAAAAAGAAGAAAGCGGCTCAATTGCAACACTGAGTCTTCGTTACAGAAGACAGTTACAATAAGTGTTGCATATTCAAATTATCAATTGCAAAGTGGGTGTAACAGGTAAAGTTGAAAAACGACTGTTTCTGGAGGTCTGTTCTTCGCGTTCTTGAAGTTCTTCTTGCACCAGCAGAAAAGTTTTCTGCAAATCCTTCTGTTCTTCACCCAAAGTCTCCACTCTCCCTGAGTGCCTTAAGTAATTCCTCCAAGGGATGCAAATACCACTTTTCGAGCTATTTTCGCCGCAAAAGCTTATTTCTCCAAAAACAACTACAAAGACACAAAAAGCCATAATAAATACAAAATCGAGCAAAAACAATATATACCATTGAGATCAAAATAGACACATAAATGCGTCTATCAAATTTTATCCAAGATAACAAATTATGAACAAATCTAAGAAAAGAAATATTATGAAACTGCAAATAAGAAGACCCTAATAGGACAGAAAATTATTAAAATTAACGAAGCACCATTAAAAAATATGCATCTCTTTTATTAAGAAGATGATGTTATTCGATGGATTCCTTCTAAAGATGGCAATTTTACTGCAAATAGTGATTATAATAAACTCATGGAAGCAAGAGTTCAACACCAATCAACATTAAATATTGTTCCAAAAATAGTTTGGAAGGCCCCCTGGAAGATGAAGTTACCACATCGTGTCAAGCGTTTTACATGGAAGTGTTTGAAGGAAATTGTTCCTACTAGGGTCAGATTATCATATCACAAGCCATGCAACATATTGAAACCCACCGCGAGATTTGCAAACAAGAAGATGAAACTCTCTTTTATTTGCCAGTAAGATGTAATCATGCCAAGGCAGTCTCGAGATCTCTCAACATTAATATTGATTAAATTATCAATAATTTCCAGAATGTGAGAGAATGGATTATATCATGGTTTGCAGATGTTCAAAATGTTGGATGACTGATCTACACAACTGGTGAGCTTTATTAATGGTTGCATACTGGATAATTTGGTAAGAAATATGCGACTGTGTCTTTCAGGCTAAATCTCCTAACCCTATTAACATTGTTTCTAGAATTAATTTTCAACTGCTTAGCTATAACACATCCATGCAGGATAGATTATATGATACTTCTACTGATATTTCAAGTTCTGCTTCTTGTGTATAACATGCATGCATATGGTGATATACGTAAAAACTCTATAAAAAGCACTGATCTATTTAAATTATTTTTTGATATTTTTTTGATCTTGATACTAATGACCGTGGTACTAGTATTGTCTTGTACAATACTGTAGGTGCTTGTTCAGGGTTCAAAGGATCTTATGCAGCTAGGGCTGCACATGGTTCGGTTTTCATCGGTTATTGGCAAAACCAAAACCGAAACCGAAGTACCTGGCCTTCAATATTGAAGACCAATGAAACCATATAGCCTATTCGGTTTCACTCGGTTCGATTTCTAATCGCTTGGTTAAAAACCAGACGGTTTTTGTTAACCGAATGATTTATAAACAATATATTACTTTGGTCAGTTTCTCATATCCGAAAGGTTAAATTTTCAATAACAAGTGTCAGCAAGACAAAATTCGACCTGCTACAAACATAGTTTTTAAGGCATGAGATTTAATACTAATAAAAAGTAGATATCATCAGATTCAGACATAGCTAAAACAAAATCGAAAGCAAAAACTCAAACAGATTTAGCAAAGATCATCGTTTTTATTGCGAGTTGCGAGCATCCAAAGTCTGCACATAAAAAAAAAATGTTTCAATCAGCTACATGCACCCATTCATTCATAGGCACTAATAGTAGTTCACTAGCATAAGATGCACAACCATCAATAAATGACACATCAAATAAAATTACGGCAAGTTTTCTAAATACTTAGAATAATTTAAAATGACGACAGATCAACAGTTCTTTGAATCCAGGCAGTAGGTGTTGAACCATACAACAAGTATGCAATATGATAAACCATACATTTATGTTAAACAAGACACAAGAACTGAACCAAGTAATTTCTTTACGAAATGTACATCACAAAGATCAGCACTCTCACATGTTCAGGGTACTAGATAAAGGAGCAGATGCACAACAAACAACCTGCCCAGAAATTCAATTGTTCTCATCCAGTAAAATGCAAAGACATAACCTTCCTAGAAATTCAACAACTATTAGCTCTCTAAGAATAAGACAGGTCCCATCTAAAACCAAAAACCAAAGACACGAAAAAGAGATGCACAAAAAACAACTTAGTTGTTTCCCAATAGTCCATAACTTGCTTATTAATCCTAAACATCTATTCATGATTCAATACTTAGAAAATACAAGAGGAAGAAGGGCATAAAACTGTTATGAATTATTTGGTAAAAAGATAAAAAGATTGAGAAGTCATCATAACTGATACCAAGAAACAATCCAGTACCTTGTTGTACATGTAATTCCAAATTGCCAGGAATCTCTAATGCTTCTTGCGCTGCAATTAAAAAAGAAAAATTCATCAACACCAACAAAACCTGATGTATTCAATTCCTCAAATAAAATGGAAAACCCCAATAGAAAACCTAATCAACCTAAAATCAAACTCAATCGCTTCTCAGACCTCTTGAAAGCTTACCAATTATAACAATTAGCTTCAAAATCGAGACAAACCCTAAAGATAATTGAGAGCACAGATCCTTAAGTTCAACCACTGAAACCTGAATATCAAACATATAAAACCATTAAATCAATTCAATCAAACGAAATTATCCCACATATTAACCTTAATTCATAAACTTAATGAAACCAAATTTTCATAAACAATAAAAAAAAGAAATAACATCACCGAAAATCAAAGATTCACTTACAAGGGTGCTGAATTAGAACCTTGCATGGTAGATTTTTTATTACATAATTGATTATGAGATGATGAATAAGAAGAGGAAAAAGAATGTGGCGATGCATCCGGTGATGGTGGTGGATCTGTGTGCGTAGTAGAGAAGCAGTAGCAGGCTAGTAGCCGAGAGAAAGAGTGAAAGAGAAAGAAGAAGTGTTCTATTATGTTGGAAAGAAAAATATGAGACGACTAAACCTAATTCTGATGGCTATAATTAACTATTATAAACATCGATGTCTATAATTAGTCAGTATATATAACATTCGGTTTTCACGGTTTTTTCGGTTCAGTTTTGAGCAACAACTGAAACTGAAACCAACACTGTCGGTTTCCTGAAACTGACAACCATGATTACACCTTAGGAATTCGGTTTCAATTCGTTTCGGTTAATAATCCAACGGTTTCAGTTCGGTTCATGGTTTTGGTTCGGTTTTGTGCAACCCTAATCCAGGGATCACAAAACAAATCTGAGAAGAGTGTTGGAGGGATTAAGATGGACAAAAGCAATGGAACTTGATAAAATCTACATAGCTGCTGATGTTGAAGTAGTTGTTAACTTTATTATTAATAACACTCTGCTTGTGAGCTGGGAGAATAGGAAGCTTATAAGAGATACTCCCTCCGTTCCAATTTACTTGATTTTTTAGGGTTTCTTTTGTGTTCCAAATTAGATGATAGTTTTAATATTTTTCCATAATTCTCACTAATTTACCCCTACTTTGGAATCACACCAGAGAATTAATAGTCATCGTAATCAACACAAAAAATTACTTTAAATTTTAAATATACCCCATGGAGGATATATATCCAATCTTGGAATATTTGGTAGTACATCCCAAGTAAATTGTTACTGTGATTGATAACTTTCTTAGAATCTAGAAACGCAAAACTAGGCTATTTAACTCTTTAAGTAGGAATTAATATGGGTATTATTGGAAAGATTTTACTCTCTCTGATATTTCTTAATCTCCGTGAAAAACTCTACAACGTCAAGTAAATCGGAACGGAGGGAGTATAAGATTCATGGTAGATTCTTCTTTTATTGCAAAGATTAGTTGTGTTAGTAGAAATAAATCAGATTGTTGATTCCATCTCAAAAAGAGTGAGGAAAGACAAGTTAGTTATTAATGAATTCAGCAATGATTGCATGATAATTGATACCTTGTTAAACAGGTATATTGAACATGTTAAAGATTAATGAATAAATTTCTTCAGTTATCAAAAAAATTTACTCCTCCGCTCCATTTACTTGCTTTTTTAGGGTTTCTTTGTGTTCCAAATTAGATGATAGTTTTAGTATTTTTCCCACCTCTTCACTAATTTACCCCCGCTTTGGAATCACACCAGAGAATTAATACTCATCAGTAATCAACACAAAAATTACTTTAATTTTTAAATATACCCCATGGAGGATATATACTCAATCTTGAATATTTGGTAGTATATCCCAAGTAAATTGTTATGGGATTGATAACTTTCCTAAAATCTAGAAACACAAAACTAGGCTATTTAACTCTTTAAGTAAGAATTAATATGGGTATTATCGAAGATTTTTCTCTCTCTCGATATTTCTTAATCTCCGTGAAAACTCTACAACGCCAAGTAAATCGAACTGAGGGAGTAATTAATATGAAATAACTTCTAAATAAAGATTAACTACACTAATTATATGAAAACTAATTGAGAACATAGGAAGAAAAAAATGAAAGATAAAAAGGTTTTCTCTAAGGTTTTTGAGAGGGTATCGGTTCTTTCAAGTTGTACAAGATTTTTTAAAAAACTTATTTTCTGGCTAATTAAAATGTGCACCAATGGACGTGCCCTTTCTCTGACCATTTGACTTTCCCCTTTCACCGTCTTCAATGTCATTGTTTATTTTATCCATTGCATTGATTCACCATATTACACCTCCTTCAATCCTTAGTAAGATATCTACTGTTGGGATTTTCTCTGTCAAAACTTCTTACAAAGACATTTTAAGTAGCTAACTGGATACAACATATGCAGGAAATTCTTATAGAAAACATATTTACTTGTTAAGATACAACATTTTCTCTGGAAATTTATTCATAAATGTTTACCTGTTAGAGATAGGATAGTTCGGTAATTCTTGTCCTTTGTGTGATAATCCTTAATCTATCCATCATCTGTTTTTGGATTGCCATGTGCCTTCTAATGTTATTCGAGATATAAATATCAACTTGTTTCATAAGCAGTTAATGATTTGTATGCGTGGGTCCCTTCTTGGTTTCATCATGATTCGCAAAGTTAGACCAAATAATATTTAGCAGTTCTACGCTTGTTGCTTTATTATGTGGAAATATGGAAACACAATTTTGTGGTGTTTGATAATCTGAGGTGTATTGTGAGGCTATAAAGAGAAATGCGACAAATCATATGTTTGATTGGCAGAGAATATAGCCCAGTATACACTAAACGGTAGAAAATGTGAATCAAACTCATCCAAATGTCTGGAAAAAACCTATACCTAATGTGATAGCTAAATTTTGATGTTGCTTTCTGTAGATTCAATAATAAAGCAGGTTTGGGGCTAGTATCTAGCAATGATATAAGTACACCAAATGGAGCTAGAAGTGCTCCAGAAACAACAGTATGACCTGAACAAGCCGAAGCGTTGGTAGCTCTGGCGATCTGATGGGCTGAAGCAAAAGGACTTGGAAAAATTCAACCAGAATGTGATAGTCAAAGAGCTATTAACGTTATAAATGGGAAGGAAGGAACAATAATAATATTGTTCGAGGTTATCTTTATTTAGGAAAATTTGAACATTGATCATGTCATTTTGCTCATAGGGATGCTAACACAATGTTGCGGCTCTATAGCTAAATATGCTTTATCTATTACTACTACTGTAGAGGGAATATAATGCCCTCCTGGCTAGATACAGCAATAGCTGTCAATTTGCAATTATGTAATCTTTTTCATAAATAAAATCCACTTTCGTATTTGGAAAATGGGTCATTTGTCCAAAAATTTGTAAAAGATGGTTGAAATGGATGAAAGTAAAAATTATTATGGGGTGAAAATGGACATAACTAAAAAAATAGCAAGGATGAAAACTGGATTCCATCCCTTACTACCTTAAGAAAAACGAGGATGAAACTGATACATCCTGATGGTAAATTAAAATAAGAAAAAGAATTTGGAGAAATGTAGGGGATGAACCTTCATCCCGACTATTTTTACTGTTTTATCCATTTAAACAGATATGTCTAAATGCTTTTGCAATGAATTATCAATTTTTGGTCTTTTATTAATTTTGTTTCCGTATTTAAGAAAGGAAAAAAATCCTAGTAAGCAAAATGATATCTT
>JAJJWW010018144.1:0-195946 GCA_023531295.1 Papaver armeniacum | reverse complement strand
AATGTTTCTTGAATCAGCAAACGCTTCCCTGACACAATGTGATTGAGCGCAGCGAATACGTCTCCCCTTTGAGATTTTGATAAGTATAGCAATTCGCATACATGCTCGATTAAGGATTGAACTGCTTCTCTGACAGGTGGTTCAGAGAGAGTGAAAGTTCTGACCGGGAGAGGGTCTCTGTGTACTCCTTCAGTCCCCAAGTTGAGTTCTCCTGATTCAATATTTTCTTTGAATATGCGCTTCAAAGTTCTGCAATCACTTGTGGGATGGTTGACGAACCTATGAAAGCGACAGTAACGAGGATTTTCCATGGCTTCTTCAGTTGGTTCTTTCTTGACATATGGGAGCTTGATCGCGCCGTCTTGACCCAGGCGTCTAGAAGATCGATAACTTCCTCAATGGAATAGGGGAAATTAGGTGCTTCTGGGTTGAGCAGGGACTTGCACATCATCCTTCCTTTGCGCCTTTGAAGGGGTTGAGGAAGCATGTTTGTGCCGTGTCTCGGCTTTTCGTTTACTCCCTTACGCAACAACATTTGTGGAAGGTTGGAGGTTATATTGTTTGTTGATTAAACGTCTGCTACCTCGGGTCTCCCGTGGATCTTCAGCTTTTGTAGTCTTAGCTCTCTAGTATAGCCGGTGCAGTAGTTGATGATCTCTTGGCTGCTTCATGGAGTTCTGAGAAAGTCTGGAACCTGAGATTTTCCAATAAATCCCTATAGACAAGGATCATTTTGTTGATACACAAGTCCACGAGTTGTTTCTCTGTGACGTTCGGATCATGGCAATCCAAGGCCTGAACCCTAAACCTTTTCACATAATCGTTAGGATGTTCGTTGCTCCTTTGAAACATCCTTCCGAGGTCAGAGAGGGTGATTTGCTCTGAGACGAATAAGTATTTCTTGTAGAAAGCATTGACCATTTCTCCCCAACTTTTGATACTTCCCGGTGCAATGTTGTTGTACCAGGTATATGCTCTACCTTTTAGAGACTTTGAAAATTCCTTCAGACGGACAGTATGGTTATGCTCATGTTCACCCAGTGCTTCCAGAAACCGAGAAACATGTTCTCGAGCGTTTCCCGTTCCATCATAAAGCGTGAAGGTTGGAGAGGTGTAACCCTTTGGCAGAGGAATTCTTTGCGTAGTAGCAGGGTATGGAGGTAGGTGACGATGCTCAGAAGGCGTTTTATCTTTTCCATGATCCTCCAAGAGGCGCTCCAAGTCCTCACGAGTGATGAAACTGGATGGTTCTTTTGCTGGTGGGTCATCTGTAGCTTTAAGAACTTCCTCATCATCTACTACATGGATTAGAATGACTTCGGGATCAGCGTCTGAAGATTTTTCTTTAGCTTTTCCTTTCTCTTGAGTTTTCTCTGAAATCTTGTCTGTAAGAGTCTTGAGATAGTTGAATAGTTCCTTCTGAGTAGCAGCCATGTCAGTCTGATTTTTAGCAAGAGTTTCTTGTACCTTCATGAGATCACCTATGGTAGGTGGATTTTCTCTGACTTCTTTGGGAGACCGGCCGAAGAGAGGATTATTGATGGTGTCGGCGCCGCTTGCAGGGGTGATCACTGGAGCACCAGTGCTTAGAGGAGTAGTAGTGGCAGGTTGTATCGGAGGAGTGGTAGTGGCAGGTTGCACTGGAGGAGCGGTGTTAGCAGTACAGCTAGAACTTGCAATATTAGAACCGGGTGTTGAATCCGGATTGGTAACTGAACCGGACCTAAGACCGACCATCTTTGTGATAAGTAAATTTGCAACCGAGAGAATGATCTCCCACTGTGGTCGCCAATATGTAGATGGGGCAAAACGATTTGATGGTTTTTATGGAATTGAGGAGACGACCGTACGGAGGAGACTCCTTGAACCGAGCGAAATGTTCAACCTCACACAGATGCACTGCAAGAAGGGAGTGCTTTGAATTCGAGAGATCAATCTGTAGTACTCCGGCCTAAACCAAGACAATGGCCGTTCCAAAGTAAATTCGGTCACATGAGAGGATGGGTCGATCTGTAGGAGGGAAGCTGAGAAATGTGTGAAATCAATGGTAATCGAAGATTGTAGGTGTGTTGTGAATTCTGAATATGATAAGTTCTGAAAGATTGAAGTTACTCAATTGATGAGTTGTTGAGTTCGTGTTGTCTGTAAGACAAGATTCTCGTTGTTCTTTGAATCATGATTCAGGGACTTATTTATATTGCTGAAATTGTAGACACCATGATCCCATGAAGTGTGACAGTTGATGGAGTCAATGAGTGGGGAAATGGAAATCGTGTTTGAAACCAGTTACTCATCGTGCGGAGACTTGGTCGATTTTCCATCCACTACTTTGTTAACTCCTTCAATCGATTGCACGACTTGCTCACATTCCATCGTGTGTTTGAACACACGTGCCGTAGACCGCTGAGACCAAAACCCTAGTTAATATCCCCCATGTAACACGATTGATGTCTCGTGTGATTGTGGAGTCTGCAAGGCAGACGTGTATTTAGTTAGTCAGTTGCTGACTTCATGACTTCATGGGACGATGAGTCCTTGTTTTGTTGAGTCGAACGTGATTTGGAAATATTCTGAGACTCGTGAATTGAACATGTATGTTGAGACAGAGATATGATGTGTGAATAAGTTGACATGAGAAAATATTGCTCATTCGATGAATTGTTGAATATTGATAGTTGAACCAATATTCCTTGGTTTGAGCAAATATTGCTCATCTGAGCAAATGTTGCTCATTCGATGAATTATTGGAAGTATGACCAAATAAGATACTGGTAATTATTGAACCGAGTATGATAAATAAAATGCTGATCATGGGATTAACGTAAAATTATTAGCGTTTGAATCTGGAATTATGAACCTTGGACTCAAAACCCTAATTTGATCAATTGATGATTAAATGATGGTTTATTGAAAGTTCCATGGAGCTGAGGAGGGACCGGCTACATGGGATTATGGATCAACCATGTAGCGCCCAGATCCTCACGTGAGCAAATATCAAGGTCTCCTGAAGACCAGTTGATTTAATGAAAGAATGATTAAATGCTGGCTTAATCATTTTTAAAATAATGCTCGTCTGAACCTTAGGTAATAAAACCTAATTAATTATAAAGAGGTGAGGGACCGACCAAGGGGTCATGAAATCGGCCCTAGGTGGTCACGGGATCGACTGACGATCATTCTATGAAAATCCAGAATTATTTGGAAGAGTTTTGGACCTAATACGTGCAATTGCGCAAATTAGGTCAAATGGTGTAAATACGCGGGACCGGCTCCTTGCGAGCCAAAAGCCAATCTTGGTCGGTCAAGGTAACATGCTCATGTCACTAAAGTGTTCGTATCTCAGTTTTGAGAATTTTGATATTTTCAGATGTGCATTTGAGCAATCATTTGAGAAAATATGAAGAAATCAGGGTTTTTGATGAAACCGTCAAAACTTCACGAGATGAAGGAAAATAATACAAGGGTGAAGGAATCATGAGGTGTGGGACCGGTCATGGCCAAGGAGCTTGGTCCCACATGTTTTTCCAATTTTTTTATAATATTTTCATGATTTTAGGGAAATATGATAAAACCAAGGAATTTGTTAAAACAAAGGAGTTTTTGTTGAAATCAAAGAGTTTCCATGAGATGAAGGAAACAAAAATATTAATAATAATAAAATAAGGGCGTGTAGGACTGGCTTGAGCATGGTTGGCTGGCTAGGGCCCGGTCCTGTGGGTTTTCCCTTATTTTATGTATTATTTCATGATTTGAAAGAATTTTCATAATTTTTTGAAAATTTTTTCATAATTTGAAGGAAATATCATGAAATCAAAGAATTTCATAAAATTAAGGAAATATAAAAATAATAATGATAAAACAAGGGGTTTGTGGGACCGGATAGGGCATGACCGACCAGCTTGGGCCCGGTTCCACAAGTTTCCTTAATTTTATATATTTTTATGTATTTTCCCATAATTTGAAGGAATTTCATAATTTGAAGAAAACATCATGAAATCAAGGAATTTCATAGGATTAAGGAAACATGAAAAATATAATAATAATAAAATAGGGCGTGTGGGGCCAGCCAGGGAATGACCGGCCGACTATGGCCCGGTCCCATGGGTTTCCCTAATTTTATATTATTTTTCATGGGATTAAGGAAATATCATGAGATTAGGGAAATAATAATAAAATAATGAGGAACCATGAGGTGTGGGGCCGACCGGGATCATGGCATGGCCGGTTGGCCAATAATCACGGCCCCACGATATTTTCCTAATTTTATATTATTTCCTCAGTGTAAAGGAATCACCATGAAACTGAGGAGTTTCCTCAAAACAAAGGATATTTGTTCGAATGAAAGGATTTCATGAGATCAAGGAAAATAATAAAATATGATAAAATGTAGAATTTGGGCGTGGGACTGGTCACGGCATGACTGACCGGTCGAGGAGCCAGTCCCCTAGCGCCTTGACTATTATTTTATTATTTTCTTTCCTATTTGCATATGTTCATCGTCTCGTCGTATTTTGAAATACTTTTTTATTCATTCAGGTGTTTTCTAATGCATTTTTTTGTCGAATACATTCACACCATTTTGGTCGGGGCTTGCTCGAAGGTAACTCAGATGCCGCGTATTGAATATTTATTACTAACCCATGGAATTCTGCTGGGAAGAACCATAAATTTAAGTAACGAAATATTATGAAAATATTGAATATTTTCCAGGGATTCAGTTAATGAATCTATTGATTTTGAGAATAATTAATTAATGGCTCTATACTAGTACGATCGTCTAGGAGCATTAATTATTCAGGAATTGAGTGATATGAGCTTGTTAAAGCGTCATATTTCTTTCATATAGTCAGGGAAAACATTGTTACATCCTGAAGACGTTATTGCTATATACTAGCAGGCAAGCTGTCTAGGAGCCGTCTAATCTTTCGATTCTATATAGAAGTAATTACTGAAGTTGCTCAGTATTTGTGAGACATGCCGTTGCCTCAGCTGAGAGACTACATATCTATATATACTCTGAGAGACAGTATTCTCAGTCAGAGATTCTCATAGCATGATCTTTCATGCTTTCAATAAGAGACATGAGCCTCAATATTCATCTGATTGCTGGATCAAGAATACATATAATTATGGGTTTACGATTTTAGCCTTTGTCGAAAATCCACCATCTACACCAGTTGATTGAACTTACGCACAACCTGTGATATTTCTATTATATAACAAAATATAATACGGAAAAATAAATAACACAGACACTAGAAATTTTGTTAACGAGGAAACCGCTAATGCAGAAAAACCCCGGAACCTAGTCCAGATTTGAACACCACACTGTATTAAGACGCTACAGACACTAGCCTACTCCAAGTTAACTTCGGACTGGAATGTAGTTGAGCCCTAACCAATCTCACATTGATCAAGGTATAGTTGCGCTCCTTACATCTCTGAAATCCAGCAGGACTCTACGCACTTGATTCCCTTAGCTGATCTCACCCACAATTAAGAGTTGCTACGACCCAAAGTCGAAGACTTGATAAAAAAATATGTCTCACACAGAAAAGTCTATTGTATAGATAAATCTGTCTCCCACAGATAAACCTATGAGTTTTGTTCCGTCTTTTGATAAATCAAGGTGAACAGAAACCAATTGATATACCGGACTTATATTCCCGAAGAACAACCTAGAAATATCAATCACCTCACAATAATCTTAATCGTATGGTAGCGAAACAAGATATTTTGGAATTACAAACGATGATACGAAGATGTTTGTGACTACTTTTTATCTTGCCTATCGGAGATTAAATATCGAGCGAATCTTAAAGAAGATATTACCCAATACGATAGAAACTGCAAGATCAGATCACGTACCTACAGAGAAAATAGTTGGGTCTGGCTTAGCAATCCCAATGAAGTCTTCAAGTCGTTAACCTACACGGTTTCATGAAAAACCTAAGGTTAAAGGAGAATCGACTCTAGTCGCAACTAGTATCACACAGAAGGTGTGGGGATTAGGTTTCCCAGTTGCTAGAGTTCTCCTTTATATAGTCTTCAAATCAGGGTTTGCAATCAATGTTACCTTGGTAACAAAGCATTCAATATTCACCGTTAGATGAAAACCTGATTAGACTCAAGCTAATATCTTTCAACCGTTAGATCGAACTTAGCTTGTTACACACAAATGAAATGTACCTTCATTTAGATATGAGTAACAATACCTAAACATGTACACCTTGTTGGCTCAACAATAGTTAACCGAAGTTATCCATATGAACACTTTCATATCAACCTCATTCATCTTAACCATAACTAGTTCAAATGACTCAAATGAAACTAGTTCTAGAGTAGTTCAATTGTTTATATTCTCATAGAAGTATACAAGACACAATTGAAGCAAAATCGATTTTGATTCACTCGAATCAAGTCATGAACATTATTGCCACGGTTTGCAAAAGATTGCATTCCTTATTATATAAATGTATTAGTTCATGAACAAACCGATTTTAGAACATCATCCACTTAGGTATGCATATGGATACGCGTACCTAAATGGCCGGACCAAGTTTGGGTTTCGCTAGTTTGCGAACTTGTACGCATACCTTCCAAACTCAGCAGAAATTCCCGGACCTAAACCTTACGCCAGTACGCGTACCGGTACGCATACAAGGTTCTCGGACTTCACAAAACCAACAAGTACGCATACGGGTATGCAAACCACGGTTCCCGGACATGGATTACATATATGCAAGTACGCATACTATGCTTAAATCCAATTGTTCTAAACTCTCATTTCAAACATTGAAACATTCTTGGAAGACGGGAATAGATGTCTCACACAAACTATTAGCTTCAAAGCAATTTTCAAGTGATCGAATGATCAATACGAAACATTCTGAGTCTACATCAAATGACTGTCTCACACAAATCATGTAAGATGTTACCAAGCGATATTCACATGATCATCTTTTGACTTTCGTCAAGAATATAAGATGAACTTGGTTAAAGTGAAAGCTTACCAACACATATTTCGAGAAATATGTAAGCGAGTCAAACTCAGCTTGAAATATCAAATGTGTATAATTGAACTCTATATAGCTATACGACTTTTGTCTCAAATAGGAGAAAGAGTAGATAGACTTGTGAGTGATAAATGCGTTCAAGTCTCCACATACCTTTTGTTGATGAAGTTCCACAAGATCCCCTTAGTAGTTCTTCGTCTTCAATCGATGAACGTAGTGAAGTCTAATGCTCAACTACACTTTCTATCCTAATCCGAGACTTAGCTATAAGTAGACTATAAATTAGGGCTGTCAATGGGTACCCAAATACCCGGACCCGGCCCGGAACCGGGTGAATTGGTCCAGGTCTGGGTCCCAAAACTGGACCCATTAGTGATTTCGGGTCCCAACCGGGTAGATCCGATTAGACGCGATAGCAAACGGTTCCATCCGGGTCCTACTCGTCGGGTACCCGCGGGTAGTCGGGTATTGTAAATGTTAGTTTTCCAAGGGCTATTTTCATCCTGTAAAGGGTTATACACATAGTTAGCGACTACATAGGCAAACCTAATCTAAACTTTCTGCATCTAACTCTTCTACTATCATCCTTTCTTTCAAGCTCCACTCCAAATTGGTGTTTTTATTCTTTACATCTTCGTTAATTATATCTTCTCTTGATATGATTTTTATCGTTTCATATGTTACGAATCGTGTTTAAGGATGGGTTCCACTGAAAGTTTGCATTTAAAGTTCTTAGGTTGTTTAATTTGTAGTTGTTTGCTGCGAGTTTGTTCTCAGTCATCATGATATAATTATATATCTTTGATTTCTTTATTAATTAGAGGATTCAGACTGATTACATTAAATTCTTTGTTTAATTTTTGAAGTTATTGGTGACTAAATACTTACTGATTAGTTAACTTCTACTCAAACTCAATCGATAATTCATCTTAACTAATGGCTAGATCTTGATTGCGATGGTGATGGTGTTGTGTTCGATCTATTTCCAAGTGTAGGAATTTGAAGATGGATCGAGGTGGTTCTACTGGTCATGACGGCGGCGTTTGTTATAGACTGGGAAGATAAAGGGCAGAGATTTAATTCTATAGGAACTGTTATATTCTCCCTTGCTCGAAATTCCAACAGTTGTGTTGTTCCCGGTTTTATTTTTTTATCTGAATGAAGAACCTTCATGGCTTCACGAGACTCGCATATGAACGAACAAGATGGGAAATTAAGGGGCTTTTAGGTTGTCCGAGATGGGAAATAAGCTCAACTGTGAATTAAGATTTGTAACAATGTATCGACTGTGTACACTCCTTGATTTCAATAACCATCGATGTGCAATAAAACTGAATTGCAGTACCCGTTTAATACCCGGAACTGGTAGATACCCGATTGTTTAACCGGGTCCGGTTCTGGGTCAAGTAATTTAGTAACCGGAACCGGAACCGTAAGGACCCGGAACCGTTAAAAATAATAGGGTCCGGGTCTGGGTAGTATGGTACCCGGGAGGACCCAGACCCATTGACAGCCCTACTATAAATCAAGACTTATAGTTTTGGCAACTAAACTTGAAAAACAAGCTTGAGATAGCAACGCTTGCGAGTTCGACCGAGTAGTGCTCTAACAATCTCCCCCTTTGTCAATTTTAGTGACAAAACTATCAATACATATGGATTAATAAATAAACTTTGTAGCTTCTCATCAATGTTATTGAAGATTCGTAGCTATAAAAATGTTCAACTAAGCATCAATGTTGTTGAAGATCCGTAGCTATAACAATGAGAAAACATTTGCTCTCAATTATTGTTATACAATATCATAGTATTATTACACAGCATCAAAGTTCAATTATATCACAACTTTGACAACAATACTATGGTGATATGTATCACTCCCCCTTAGTCAATACTTCATCTCACATGAAAACCACTCCCCCATACATAATTATCCGTAAACCATACCTCCTTTTTGTCAATAAAAATTGGAAAAGGTACGAAAACTAGTGGGATCCTAATGAAATTTTAATAGATATACTTCATAACCAAAAGAGAACAACATATCAACTTGTTTAAATGCAATCATATAGCCGAAGCTAAATGCATTCATCAAGGAGTTTATAAAGGTACAAGATAACCCCTACAATATTCCACAGCCGCACTCCCCACAAAGATTTGGCAATTAAGCACAAGTTCAAATAAGAACTCTCCCCCATAGAATGTCATTGTCGAAAGAACAACAAGAGCGACTTACTTTCAAAAGAAAAGAAGGATTTCTTTGGACATTAACAAATCACATGAAACATGAATTTTTATCCAAAATACTCAATTAAATTAACCACAAGAGAACCCATGATTAATTTAATCGGAAATGCTCACATAAGAGAACTTACGGAGCCGCACAGTATTTACACAAAGATGTGGATCAGGGAAGACCATTACTGCGGAAAAAACAAAGATTCATTCTATCTTTCACCACTATTTTCATAGAGACATATAATAGACTTAATCTTTGTAAACAAAAGTTCATCTTATCTTCCATCAATATTTGCATAATGACATAATAGGCTTAACTTTTGTTGTCAAAAGTTCATTCACTCTTTTATCACTATTTGCATAATGACATATGAAAGACTTAACTTTTGACATGTATGGGACAATCATAGTTCACAGACGCAAACACACATATCCCATGTTGCAATATATGAAACCATAAAGATTAATACTACAAAATCATCTTCCAAATAAACTTTAGAATTTAAATAAATAAATCTAAAAACATTGCAAGATGAAAATCGTTGGCAATATCTATGTGTACTCACAATAATGGCTATTCCAAACCCTAGTTATCCTTCTTAAAACACAAGAATAAATTCTCATAAGAAGTTTCCTAGACAATAAAAAAAAAAATCAAGTTTCTTTGATAACATCATACCTTTGAAAGGGTCCATCATAAAAGGTATCACTGATATCCTTGATTCTTTTGACCGTAAAGACTCCATGTTCAGGAGTTAGAACATTAACTTTCCGATCAACAATGCGGGCAAGATGCCTAGCTTTCACACAGTTCATGATGAGTTTCTTCTGATTCCTGATCAAGGATTTTGGTCTGACCATCAATAAGCTGATTTAATTGCAATTGAAGATTTACAAATTCGACCCTAGAGTCATTATGAAAAAGAATCAAATCGTTGACAGATTCTCCAATCCAGGAGTTTTACTCTTTCTTTTCAATCATATTTTTCAAGACAAGTTCTTGAACCGAATCGCATCCTTTAACGTCTTATTCCATCTCAAGATTCACCACTTCTTGAGGTCTTGAGGAGTTCTCCATTCCTTTTTTTTTTATTAGGGAAGGAACAATCGTAAAATATATATGTTTACAAGCAAGATAAGGACACCCTTGTTGTAGAAACCCTAAAACTCCCAAGAATCACTCGGACGTCCATGGACTAGGTGAGAAAGACTAATGGATCAGAAAAGGTCCAACAAGAAATACTTTTTGTTTACAAATATCTCTTATATCATGGCTCAATTACTAAAAAACTTAATCAAAGCATATGGAAGAGATACACAAGTTACAAGGAGTCAAGAACTGACTCAACCATCACATAAGGGAAAACAACTCAATCAAACATAAGTCAAATGGTAACCAACAGTAGACTTGAGCATCTCGCAAATATTATACTTTCAACAATACTATAATGCTTCAAGATAATTGGTAAACTACGAAAAATTCTCAATCTACTTCAGCAAAAGTATACCATCTGATCAAGAAGAATATATTATTTAAACTGTTGGAGTCTGCAGAATGTCTAAAGATGATAAATATCTTGGTGTCAAAATACTACAAAAAGGAAATAGAGTCTCAAATTACAAATTTTTCATAGACAAGTTTGATGAGAAACTTGCAGGTTGGAAAAGACACTCCTTGACAGATTCTGACAGAACAACCCTAATACAGTATGTTCTCGCCCTCATTCCGGTCTATTTTATGGCCACGTCTCTCATTCCAAAGAATATTATGGAGAAACTATGACAAATTATCAAGGATTTTTGATGGGGTCATAGTAGGGACAAGAAAAAAAATGCATTTCTTGAAGTGGGAATGATTTAATTTACCCAAAGACAAAGGAGGAATGGGAATTATATGCTTATCTCATCTCAATCAAGCGTTGGTGGCTAATCTTACATGAATATTTCTTCATGAACATGATTCCTTGTGGTGTAGAATTTTAAGGGTCAAGTATATAAGAGAGGGTACTATTTGGAATGTAAGAAAACCAAGAAAATGCTCCACCACCAGGCTGGCTATCCTGGAAAGCAAAACAACCTTAAAAGTGGTTGCTTGTGGCTTGTAGGAAATGGTAAAAACATTGATATCATATATGATCCTTGGATTCAGTCAATGCAGGGACTCATTCCGACAAGAAACAATCAAATCTCGCCTGAAGTTATGAAAGTACATCATCTTATTGATCCCGCCACCAACTACTGAAATGTAAATCTGGTAACTCAGTTGTTTGATAACTTCACGGCCAATCAGATTCTGAATACAACTATCAAAACTGCGACTCACGATAAACTCGTGTGGCGATTAACACCCCACGGAAAGTTCATTGATCAATCATTCCAGCAGATCCTACTTGAAAAAGCTGGTAAGGGATACTTCTTTCCCTTGGAAAAAGTTCTGGTCCGTCAAGAAAGTCGCCCCAAAAATTAAATATTTTATGTGGAGAATTGTCCATATAATGGTATTGCAAGGTGTCAAAAAGTTGGTAGGTTTGTAAATGAAATCTCCACGGAATGCAGAATCTGTTATAATGCTGAAGAAAGTGTGGATCACTTATTTCTTCATTATAGCTTTGTTCAAGCTGTATGTTTTGCATCCCCACTCGGTTTGAAACTTCGAGAACATAGCCAGCTGACATTAAAGTCTCTAGTTGAGCAATAGCTGGCAACGAATGATGAATACTTGTTTTCTCTTGGTGCTGCAATTTACTGGGCTATTTGGAGATCCAGAAACCATAAAGTCTTCGAGAGAAAAAAATACAAATATCCAAGGTACATTGATTATGACCTGTTTAACATGTATTTCAATTCAACTGAAGAAAGCGAAACTGAAGTGGAAACCCAACCCATCATCAACAACTCAGTTAGACATCTGCAGACTTGGTCACATCCCTCTCCTTCAATAATCAAAATCAATGTTGATGTTGCGTGGAAGAATGGTCACTTTACTTGTGCTGTTGTAGCTAGAGATAGTAATGGTAATTGCTGTGGCGCTGGTACCAAACTCGGACCTTTTGACACTCTAGTTTATGCAGAGGCAAATGGATTTCTTCTTGCTTCTGAAATTGCATCATGGTTAAACTTCAAGAACATCATCATTGAGGGCGATTGTCAAGTAGTGGTTAAGATATTGATGGGAGATCTCACTCTTCACCTTGGAGAATATGGAAAATCTTAGACGACATCAGGAGGTTGCAACCATGTTTTGATAACTGCACCTTCACTTTCGTACCAAAAAGTAAAAATTCAGGTGCGCACTATCTGGCAACTCATGCCCTATCAAACAACATCCAAAGCAAATGGACCGTGGTCAGATTCTCGCTAGTATCGTTACCCTCTAGGATGTAACCACTAACTAGTCTTTTTCTCTTTTCCGATCTCTTGCAACCCAAAAAAAAAATTAAAAATATAAATCGAAGAAAATCGTTTATTTTGTAAATTAATAAATAAAAAAAAGAGATTGATTTAAATTATTCCCGGATTATTTATTTGTTACACGTTATTTTTCTTTTCGAATACCGATAGACTGAGAAAAGCTTGTTTTTGTCCAACCTAACGAATTGGTTAATTGCTATCGTGAATCTGCCTATCACCTTTTAATAAGTGCTAAATCTTATCATGTTTTTTTTCCTTCTTTCCTTTTACCTTTTTTGGTCATGATTAAGGAAACACGCGATAAACAGGTCTTAAACAAATGGGAAATCCCCATTCCCCACTCTGTATTGTTATGGTTAGTCAATACTAGACCGTTAGTTTGACTATTAGTTGCAACTTTATGTAGCTAACAAAATCCCAACTCACCCCTCTAATGATGGTACCCAGACCCCGGTAACCCAGCTACCCATTTTGTATCAGCCTAAAAGGCGATGGTCTTTTGTTTTTAACCCCACCACTGTTCTCTACGATGAACCTTGCACATTGATATTCCGGCACCCTTTGTTCTTTTCACATTCCTGCAGAAAATCATGTTTTGGTTTCAATTGATTTTTTAATTTGGTAAACACTTTCCTACTGCGGCGGTACAATTTGAAGCAATACACATAATAGTTTTCAAAAATTGTTTACATTCTAAATTTGTTGTCAAAGAATATAAAGAAAAAGCCTTGTTTGATAAAAAAAATTTGAAACATGTTTTAGGCCATACATTATTTTTTTTAGGCATATCAAATAAAGACCAAAACAGGTTAACATATGTAGTAATCTTAAAAGCCCTTTATCATTCATACTTTTTATTTTTATTTAATTTTTGAAGAGACTGTACAATCAATTGTCTAGATTTGATGTTAGTACAAGGAAATGTAATTTCTTTTTTCATAGGTTAGGGATTGTTATACAGAAAGGGTCAGAACCCAGCTTGTCGCTAGGATTCCAACTATTCTTACAGTCTTCCTTCATTGTTGACGAATATAAATAATTCATTTTCTCTGTTACATTTATATTACAATTTTTTTTGAAATTTCTTTAACGTTTTATTTTTATTTATTTTTACAACACATTAGGTTTTGCGGAGAGGTTATCAGCCGAACTTCAAGGTATTCTTCATATATGAAAAACAATAAGCAGTTCGGCTGATAACTTGTCAGCTGAACCTGGGTGAAAACATACCTAAGTTCAACTGACAAGTTATCAGCCGAATGTCATTCTGTAACTCTAGAACTTAGGTTCGGCTGATTCGAGCAAAAAATAGGACAATCAAACTTAGTATTGTTATTCATAAAGAGAAACTTGACTATCATTTTCGTATTTAATTATCAGCCGAACTGTTCGACTAGTTAGTTTAATCTTTTTGGATGCCCTAAAATTTTCTTGTATGCCTAAAACACGGTTCTTTTTTTTTTTTTTGGTTAGAGACTGTTAATCAGGCCTAAAATTTAGCAGTTGTTCCATCAAATATATATATATATATATGGCCCGATTACTTCAACAACAAAATCATATTTTGTTTTCAATTGCTTTTTTAATTTGGTCCATACTTTCCTACTAGGGTGGCGGTAAACTTTGGAAGCATTACATAATAGGTCAAAAATTGTTTACATTCCAAATTTGCTGTCAAGAACATAAAGAAAAGACCTTGTTTGATAAATATTTTTTAGATTAACAATGTTTTTTTTTTTTGTTAGACATTATGTTAGAGCATTGTTCGGTTGAACCAACAAGGTTTGGTATCTCAAGCTTGTTGTCAATGTTCGTTGATCAAAACCGTATCTTGATTTCTAGTATACTAAGTCAAGTTTCGGATATGTTAGAATTGTAGTTGAGTATCATAGATCACCCTTGAAGACTGAAGGTCGACGAAGACATTTTGGAGAACTTCTGTATCAGGTATGTGAAGACTAAACTATTCTATTTTACTCACTATACAATCATTCTATCTATTGAGATTATGTCGTATGACCTATAGTATATTAACAAAGAAGATGTTTCGAGTCAAGCTTGTCTTGTGAAAAATCTCGAAATATGATTTAGTGATTGGATGTTCAAAGGTCCTTAACAATATTAGTTCTACAAATTAATTTGTGGATCAATTGAAAATCACCCATGCAAATGATAATATCATTTGGGAATGTTTTAATCATTAAAAGGGAGATATGTGAACTTACTGAATTTTTACTCAGGGTAGGTTGGAGAACTTAGTTTGCAAACCATAGATATCTGAGATTCAGAAATACAGGAAGGTTGGCGACCTCAGTTCGCAAACCATTAGTTCAGTCGGGAACAGTTCACGAACCTGGTTGGTGAACTGTGGTGAACTGATTTTATAAGTTGGATTAATTGGCTAGCAATTGGCCAACCCAATTCACGAACTGTGTTCAACTGAGTTCCGGAGTCTAGTAGGGTTGGAAAATTCAGTTCACGAACCGTTGCACCCTGGCTCGTGAACAAGCCTTGCGGTTCATGAACCGTTGTACCAACTGTCCTGACAATGTTTAGCAGATGCTCAAAGACTTATTATTTTAATATATTTATCATTGATTTATTAAAACACTTAGGTGTTTGAATCATGATTAATTTCTTAGGTGTTTAAATGAACATCAAGTAGCTTTTAGTTCTTTGGATAACTTGCCAAACAGTCATTATACACGGTTATAGAACTCGATCTAACCGAACCTATGTGTATAGTCTTCAAATTATAGTTTAAAAACCTATTTTGTTTGTTTGATTCTCAAGTTATCTTATCTTGAATTCTAAGCTAACCCTGGTCTTTGAAAAACTATAAATAGAGTATCTCTGTCAACTGGGAAAATCAATCCCTGACACTTTGTGTCCTAGTTGATTCTAGAGTCACCTCTATTGACCTTTTAGGTCTACAACTAAAAATATTTCGCTTGGGGATTCGTGAAGCTAGGTCAGATTATCTTTACCTTGATAGATCGTGAATCCTGATCTTGCTTTTTGTTATCGAGGTTTTCGTAATCTCTTTCAGGAAAGATAGATAGTAGTCACAAAGTTGACAGGTCTCAGACTTTGTGATTCCTCAAGATGGATATCTAAAGACTGGTCTTAGTTGATCTTTCGGCGGTTATTCTTGAGAGGTGGTCATGATCTAGGATGCTCTTCGGGAGTCGTAAGTTCCGGATTTGTGAGGTTTGCTAGCTTACTATTGCAAACATATTTCCACACCTTGATCTTTGATCTAAACATAAATCAAATAGGTTTATCTGTTAGAGACAAATTGGTATCAAAAGTCTTCACTTCGGCTGAAGAAACTCTTACGATGTAAAGGACGTCAGCTATGGGAATCAAGTGCATAGAACCTTGCGAGGTTCAAGAGATGTAAGGAGCGCGAATATAACAGATAAGCCTTATAATTTTGGTTGACCCAAACCTATTTTTTCTCCTGCTACACGCCTTATAATTCTTGTATGTACTGGTGCCTCAGGAGGCCTTCGTCGATTATGTCCATACCATCTCAGCCGATGTTGAACAAGCTTTTCCTCGATCAATGCCACCCCCAGGTTATTACAAACATTATTATTCCTAATTTGATCGCGTCTCGTGCGTTCACGGACCTATCGAAATATACGTGTTTTCGTTACATAGTAACTCCACATTCCATTCCATACAACATCATCGGTCTGATCTGTAGCGCCCCCTTTTCATTAAACAGTAATTAAAACACTAAATCCAAAGCCTCAAGTAATAACTATCATAAACTAAGTCTATTTAGGCTGATTACAAAACAAAAGGAAAGTATAACATGGCTTTCCCAAAAAAAACACAAGGTATACAAGAACCTGATTAATTACAGACGGGACATGCTGACACTAGACATGCCTGAAATGGATCTTTCTTTTCAAGACCTGTCATGTACTTCAACTGGACTCTAAAAGTTATAAGATACATACATGTTCACCTATTTAACAATATGGTGTTTGATATTAAATATATACACTCGGAAGTTAGAAACTACTTACAATCAACTCAAGAAAAAAACACCTTCAAAAATTTACATATGATAGACAACACCTCCGTGAGACCAACAACGATCTCCCGAGGACGCAAGTTAAACAACCTATTCGACACAAATGCTATATTCGCCTTCACCCGCTTCTTCACCACTTGAACAAATATTACCTGCCACTAAAAAAAATGAGATGGAACAGTGAGCCAAACAAGCTCAGTAGGTACTTACACTCCTCAAATATAATCATCAAAGTTGAATTTCGAAAGATGCAAATTTTCCAAACGTTGATAAACATTTGACCCACTGAAATAAACAATCAAGTACACCAAATATTTAAAGAAGATCAACACACACATAACAATCATGTATATGGAATTTACTCCTCCTTCAAACAATGTATAATATTCAATGCTAAATTCCAGCACCTATATAGTAATACTGTTGTGTATCGCCCTAGCCATATCATAAAAGCTCGAAAGAAAGTAATTATAAATGGAGGAGCAGAGTTCCTATATACCACAGATGGAAACTCTTGTTTCCCATAACATTCATACAGGCAAGCAACATTTTAGGTCCTTTCTAAGTGAAAGAAAGGCCAAAGGAATCAACATGGTTTTAGGGAATCAAAAACCAGCAGTTCATGAGTTTGTTTAGATGCATAAATATAGTTTTGAAAAGAGACATTAATGGTTATAAAAGAGTATTGTAAGTTCCCACCTCAACTCACAAGTCAAACCTTAACCTCCGTGTCCCACTTATCGAATCCGAAGACACCTTGAACACATAGAAGTTAAGTTAGAGAAACAGAACAACCTTGCTGAACCTGATCTACAAAACAAAACAAAACTGACCTAGCCGAAAAGTGGAAACAGTACAAAGACTTTTTACATGGATACTAATATGGAATTACTAAAGAAGATTCCAAACATTATCAGTAAAACTAAAGCTAAATCAAGATGTAGATATGTTCAACTGGTTGAAAAACATGACTGCCAAAAGCGCGAAACATTCGTTACTGAGACTGACATAGCTCGTAGTGTAATAATTGAACTGATTACTTATCACCATGCTGGAATTCTCATTTAGAGGTTTATCTTGATTAAGGAAATAGTCCCCAATCCAGTTCAAGATTTAACATGCCTAACATCAGGTCAACACAATCCAAATCTATACAAGAAACAAAACTGACGTAGCATGTTCAATTCATTTCATCTAACTTTCCTCTAGAGCCCAAGTTCCATAATGATTTGTAGATTCATGATATCAAATCCTTATCAAATTCTTAACACCATTATATCACAGTAATCTGAAACTCAAAATCAATTCCAAATGAAATCCCTAGGTCACTTCAGATAGGGAATGCTATTCAAGTTAATTCGCAAAGTTGAAAATTTCACAACAAGGTTGAAAGAACACTTGACAATATGTGAAAATTCTCAAGTGTTGTTGTGTATTTCAGTTCAACAAATTATCATATGACATCTAAAATTCATGGTGTCAAGTAAGATTACATTACATCTAATTCCAAACTCTAGCAAAGTTCTACCCCAATCATGAATCAGTAGCAAGAGATTAAAAAAAACAACAAACAAAAGATGGTTTCAAAAGACAACCCTAAGTTTCTAGGTGTTCACAGATTCTTAAAATTCACTAATCTCCTCTATTTTGAATTCCTATCATGTTTCAATACTAGGCAGAGTTGAAAACAAAACCCAATGAACCCTAGGTTCTTCATACTTTGACAACAAAATTGACCACAATAGAGTGATTGAATCATTGAGAAAGACACTACATGTTTTCAATTGATCGGTGCAAGAAGAAATAGGGTTGAAATCATACCTTTAATCAAAATCCAAGAACAAAGGAAATTTTTTTTCAATTACTTCAAAATCTCCATGGAAACAGCAGATTAGAACATGAAACTCACCACTTTCAATCACTCAAGATGAAACATAGTTGGGTACGAATTTTCTATACTTTTGGTTGAATTTCTTTTCACCTGAAGATCTCGTCGATCTCTTTCTGCGTACTATCTTACAGTGATCAAGTGCCAAAAATCCCAGATGGATAATCCTTTAAGAGTTTTATCACAACTCATACCGAACATACCCCTAACAGAACTTACTAATCAAAAGCATGACATGGAATCTAGGTGTCAAAGTGGAAGTCTGCCACGTTTCAAGCAAAGAAAATGTAACCTAAGTACAGATCATCCGATTTGCACAATCTTAATACATTATTCATCTAATCAAAACAGGCATCTAGCATACTAATAACAAAAATACTAATATTACACAAAAGCTACCTAACCGTATGGTTGGTTTTCCAACAATATTTAAATATTAGCGACTCAATTACTACTAATTGTGCCTTGGTAAGTCAAAAAGAAAAAGATAAATTATAGGATCGCTACAATCACCCCACCTAACAGAATTTTTCATCCTCGAAAAGAACACTAACATACCTCAAGAAAACATTTCCGGATACTGAGCCCGCATGTATGATTCTTTCTCTCATGTAGCTTCTTTGGTGTTGTGATGGATCCATCGCTCTTTCACTAAAGGAATGATTTTGTTCCTTAAAACCTTCTCCTTACGGTCTAGAATTCCTACCGGCCCTTCTTTGAATGAACCATTATCTTCTAACAATAGAGACTGCCAATCTAGCACATGGGAAGGATCGGATTCGTAACCCCGTAACATGGACACATGAAAAACATTATGAACCTGACCCATGCTTGCTGGTAATGCAAGTTTGTAGGCTACTTCCCCAATCTTCTCAACAATTTGAAATGGTCCAATAAACCTTGGTGCGAGTTTTCCTTTTAATCCAAATCTAGTAATACCCTTTCTTGGCGACACTCGTAATAGTACATACTTCCCAACTTCAAACCGTAGTGGACGTCGACCATGGTCTAGGTAACTTTTCTGCCTACTCTGAGCTGCCCGTAAACGTTCCTTAATAATTCTGATATTCTCTGTGGTTTCTGCAATTATTGTCGGCCAAGTCAACAAACTGTCTCCAACCTCTGTCCAAAAAATTGGTAATCTACATGGTCGTCCATATAACGCTTCAAATGGTGCCATACCAATACTTACCTGATAGCTATTGTTGTAAGCAAATTCCACTAATGACAAATGATTCTTCTAGCTATATTTAAATTCCAATATGAATGCCCTAAGCATATCTTCCAATACTCGAATAACCCGTTCTGACTTTCCATCTAACTGCGGATGAAAAGCCGAGCTAAGAGCAACGCTGGTACTAAAATATTTTTGAAGACCCTTCCAAAAATCAGATGTAAACTGAGCACCTCTATCTGATATGATGAATCCATACCATCACTAGTTAGGTAACCCACTAACAAAATCTATTGTAACATGTTCCCACTTCTAATCTGGAACATGTATAGGTCGAAGAAGACCCCCTGGTAACTTGTTTTCAACTTTTTCTTTTTGACATATCAAACATTTCTTCACGAATTCAGCAATAGACCTCTTCATTCCGGGCCACCAAAAGTTTCTTCTTAGGTTTCTGTACATTTTAGTGCCGCCTGGGTGAATAGTGTAATGAGATCGATGTGTTTCATCCAAAATTTCATTCCTCAGTTCTAACCATGTCTTCTTCGGCACCCATAAACGATTCCTGAAACGAAGAGCCTCATCAGAATGCAACTTCCAGTCCTTGTTGTCTTTGTCATTAGTCATGCCTAAATACCTTACGAAGTCTTGACTTTCAATCTGAGCCTTGGCTATCCTTTAAATCAAAGTAGATTGTACTGTCATTTGTGCCAAATACCCTTTGCAAACACTACCACTTTCAGATTCTTGGAATATATAATCTACAGCTTCATCCAACAACCATTCCTTAACCATCAGTTGTGCTAGAATCTCCTCCTTCTTACGACTAAGAGCGTCAGCCACCTCATTTGCCTTACCCAGATGATACAATAAAGTATATTCATATTCTTTCATGTACTCTGTCCAGCGTCTTTGCCTCATGTTCAACTCCTTCTGAGAAAACAAGTATTGTAAACTCTTATGATCTGAATATAACCTGAATCTCTCACCATATAGATAGTGCCTCCATATCTTCAAAGCAAACACAACCGCTGCCAAATCTAAATCATGCGTAGGGTAATTCTTTTCATGGATCTTTAATTTCCTGGAAGCATATGCAATGACATGTCTATTCTGCATTAACACACATCCAAGCCCAACATTAGATGCATCTCGTATAAACGTCATAAACTGCCCCTGGACTCGGTACTGTCAACACCGGTGACGAAGTTAAACGGCCTTTCAACTCTTGTAATGCAAACTCACACTCAGCCGTCCACTCAAATTTAACCCCTTTCTGTGTCAACCGACTCAATGGAGAAGCAATAACAGAAAAACCCTGCACAAACCGACGATAATAACCTGCCATCCCTAAGAAACTTCGGACTTCTGCAACTGTCCTTGGTTGCTGCCAATTCAATACACTATCAATCTTTGAAGGATCTACTGCAATTCCCCCACTTGAAACGACATGACCAAAAAATTTAACTTCATTTAGCCAAAATCGCATTTACTAAACTTTGCATAAAGCTGATTTTCACGCAAAGTTTGAAAAACCTTCCGCAAGTGTATCTCATGGTCTTCACGAGTCTTTGAATAAATCAAAATATCATCTATGAAAACAATCACACATTCATTCAAATATGGCCAAAGTACCCTGTGCATCAAATCCATGAATGTTGCTGGAGCGTTAGACAAACCAAAAGGCATAACAAGGTATTCACGGTGCCCTAACGCTGTCCTAAAAGCTGTTTTGGGAATGTCACCTTCCTTGATTCTCAACTTATGATACCCTGTCCTAAGGTCAATCTTAGCAAAAAAATTGGCATCTTTCAACTGATCGAACAAATCATCTATCCTTGGAAGTGGATACTTATTCTTAATAGTGACTTTATTCAACTCCTTATAATCAACACACAACCTAAACGTATTATCCTTATTTTTCACAACAAAAAAGGAGCACCCCACGGAGAAAAACTAGGTTGAATAAATCCTAAACTTAATAACTCTTCTATCTGTGACTTTAATTCTTTCTTTTCACAAGGAGCCATTCGTTAAGGATTTTTCGAAACTAGAGAAGTTCCCGACAGTAAATCAATGCTAAAATCTATATCCCTCTTTGGTGGTAACCCTGGCAGAACATCTGGAAAAACATCTCTAAAATCACATACAACAGGTACCGACTCCATTGTCACCGTATCTTCAGTGACACAAGCAAGCAAACCAAACCCATTTTCACCACCAGCCTTTTTCTTTTTCTGAAACAGACTTTATGACTTTATGGAACCCATAAATGCAAATGGAGATTTACCAGGCAAATGAAAAGTAACTACTTTTGCAAAACAATCCACACTAGCATGATATTTAGCTAACCAATCCATACCTAATATGATATCAAAACCACACATTTCTAACACTATAAAGTCTGCAAACAATTCTTGGTCATTAACCATCATCACACATTTTTCGCAAACTCGAAAAGGATCCCTAATGATGTAGCCAAAGCTAATACCTTGTTGTTACATACCATGTCTAACTCCAGTTCAGTTGTTATGCTTAAATTAATAAATGATTGAGTAGAGACAGTGTCTATCAGCACATGAATTAGATGATTGAATAATAATATCTTACCTTCAACCACTTTATCGGTCGCCGAACCATCCCCTTCTACCATTGTATAAAACACTTGACTCTTTTCTGATGTTTCTTGATTGGAAGTTACTATTGGCTCCATTGCATAATACCGCTCCTTGTTGGGCTAACCCTGCTGATGGGTTCTTTGGGAAATCTCTCATAAGATGACCCCCTTCACCACAAGAATAACATTTGAAAGAACCCGAACTAGAACTTGTTGGTGCAGTCGGACGTACTTGCTGGAAACGTACCCATCTCCCTTGAGGTCTAATTGTAGGTGGACTTGTTGTAGATGGTACGATGTTGATCCCGTTGACCATGGTCTTACCGGTGGTCTCAAAAATGTCTGATTAGGAGCTGATAACATTAGCCGCTTTGTTGGGTCTTGTCTTGCTGAAAATTGTTGCGGTCTTTCTCTAATCCGTGTTGCAAGTTGATCTTCCATCTCTTTCTCATAATCAAGAGACCGATTCAAAGCATCCTCATAAGTCTTGACTCGTAGACTCGAAATTTGTTTTCGCATCTCGGGATCCAATCCCTTGATAAATTTCTTCGCTTTAGCCTCATCCGTGGCTACCAACTCTGCTCCGCAATGCGACAACCTTTTAAATTTATCATTATAAGCGCTAACAGACATACCACTCTTCGTTAAAAACATGAACTCGTAAAATTTCCTATCTCTTGCCGCATCAGGTACATACTTGTCCATAAATAAATATTTAAACATATTCCAGGTCATTACTCCACCTTCCGCTTTCATTACTGCCTTCCACCAATCTCGTGCTGGTCCTTGAAATATGTAGATAGCCAACTTGACCCAGGTACCTCTATCATTGGATACATGCTCTAAAATAGGTTTTGCATTTTGCAATCATTCTTTCGCCTTCTCGGGATATGGTGGGCTGCCATTGAATTCCTCTGGAGCGAGCTTTATATAATGTTGAAGTAACTGTCCAAGTTGATTTTGATTTCATGCCGGCATAATCATATCCCCTTGGTTCGAAGTCTGACCTGCACTCCCTGAGTTGTGTCTTGGAGGCAAAATCCCAAGCCTTTCTTCCAATAACAGTTGATGTTGCCTCATATCTGCCATAGACTTCATTAATATCTCCACACTACTACTCTCAATCTGCTGACCAGTTCCACCTTCCAAACTTTGATTCTCAGAATTGTCTGCCATTGTCTGCCACCGTAACAAGAACATAAATCTTAATATCTAAAACTTTACAAGACATATTATAAGCACACTACCCACAAAAAACAAATAACCACTACTATATACAATATGATTTTTATTCTTGATGTCTTTTAGATTTTAGCTTTTCCTAAGTGCCCATATAAGATCTACTAATGGGCTCTGATGCCAACACTGTAGCGCCCCTTTTTCATTAAACAGTAATTAGAACACTAAATCCAAAGACTCAGGTAATAACTATCATAAACTAAGTCTATTTAGGCTGATTACAAAACAAAAGGAAAGTATAACATGGCTTTCCAAAAAAAACATAAGGTTTACAAGAACCTAATTAATTACAGACGGGACATGCTGACACTAGGCAGTCCTGAAATGGATCTTTCTTTTCATGACCCGTCATGTACTTCAACTGGACTCTAAAAGTAATAAGATACATACATGTTCACCTAATTTACAATGTGGTGTTTGATATTACATATATACACTCGGAAGTTAGAGACTACTTACAATCAACCCAAGAAAAAAACACCTTCAAAAAGTTACATATGACAGACAACACCTCCGTGAGACCAACAACGATCTCCCGAGGACGCAAGTTAAACAACCTATTCGACCCAAATGCTATACTCGCCTTCACCCGCTTCTTCACCACTTGAACAAATATTACCTGCCACTAAAAAAATGAGATGGAACAGTGAGCCAAACAAGCTCAGTAGGTACTTACACTCCTCAAATATAATCATCAAAGTTGAATTTCGAAAGATGTAAATTTTCCAGACATTGATAAACATTTGACCCACTGAAATAAACAATCAAGTACACCAAATATTTAAAGAAGATCAACACACACATAACAATCATGTATATGGAATTTACTCCTCCTTCAAACAATGTATAATATTCGATGTCAAATTCCAGCACCTAGATAGTAATACTGTGGTGTATCGCTCTAGCCATAGCATAAAATCTCGAAAGAAAGTAGGTATAAATGGAGGAGCATAGTTCATATATACCACAGATGGAAACTCTTTTTTCCCATAACATTCATACAGGCACGCAACATTTTAGGTCCTTTCTAAGTGAAAGAAAGGCCAAAGGAATCAACAGGGTTTTAGGGAATCAAAAACCAGCAATGCATGAGTTTGTTTAGATGCATAAATATAGTTTTGAAAAGAGACATTAATGGTTATAAAAGAGTATTGTAAGTTCTCACCTCAACTCACAATTCAAACCTTAACCTCCGTGTCCCGCTTATCGAATCCGAAGACACCTTGAACACATAGAAGTTAAGTTAGAGAAACAGAACAACCTTGCTGAACCTGATCTACAAACAAAACAAACTGACCTAGCCGAAAAGTGGAAACAATACAAAGCCTTTCGACAATGGATACTAATATGGAATTACTAAAGAAGATTCCAAACATTATCAGTAAAACTAAAGCTAAATCAAGATGTACATATGTTCAACTGGTTGAAAAACATGGCTGCCAAAAGCGCGAAACATTCGTTACTGAGACTGTCATAGCTCATAGTGCAATAATTGAACTGATTACTTATCACCATGCTGGAATTCTCAAGATGAATCGGAGTTGGGTACGAATTTTCTAGACTTTTGGTTGAAGTTCTTTTCACCTGAAGCTCTCGTCGATTCTTTCTGCGTACTATCTTACAGTGATCAAGTGCCAAAAATCCCAGATGGATAAGCCTTAAGAGTTTTATCACAACTCATACCGAACATACCCCTAACAGAACTTACTAATCAAAAACATGACATGGAATCTTGATGTCAAAGTGGAAGTCTGCCACGTTTCAAGCAAAGAAAATGTAACCTAAGTCCAAATCATCTGATTTGCACAATCTTAATACATTATTCAGCTAATCAAAACAGACATCTAGCATCCTAATAACAAAAATACTGATATGACACAAAAGCTACCCAACCGTATGGTTGGTTTTCCGACGATATTGAAATATTAGCGACTCAATTACTACTAATTGTGCCTTGGTAAGTCAAAAAGAAAAAAATAAATTATAGGATCGCTACATGATCGTTGTCCTATAAAGCTTTCTTTGGGATTTTACGGGACTTTTGTCGCACAAGATGCCAGTTTCTTGTTGCTATTTGGCCCAGCCCGCATGAATCCTATGCCGAACGTCCTCCTCAATTTCATCATCACCTTGAAGCATCGACCCCAAATATCGAAAGGAGTTTTTCCTAGTCATTAATTGCTCGAATAAATCAATATCTTCTTCTTCAGCTGTAGTGTCACTAAACTCACACTTCAGGTACTCAGTTTTAGTCCTACTAAGTCTAAAGCTCTTTGATTTTATAGTTCGTCTCCACAACTCCAGTTGCCTCTCGACCCCGGCTATACTCTCGTCAATTAGCGCCACATCGTCAACAGAGAACATGCACTAAGGAAGCGCTCCTTGAATGTCCTTCGTAATTTAATCCATCAATAGAGCAAAAATATAAGGGATCAAAGCTGACCCTTGATGTAATTCATCCTGGTAGGGAAGGCACTAGTCTCGTCATCGCATGTTCTGACCCTTGATACAATGTCGTCGTACATATCTTTGATTAC
This sequence comes from Papaver armeniacum, assembly GCA_023531295.1. Classification (NCBI taxonomy): domain Eukaryota; kingdom Viridiplantae; phylum Streptophyta; class Magnoliopsida; order Ranunculales; family Papaveraceae; genus Papaver; species Papaver armeniacum. Next base: position 169,779 of record JAJJWW010018144.1, on the reverse strand, counting down.
GATGACATACTTCGTGGGGACTTTATTTTTTTCGAAATCCCACCATATTACCTTCCGTGGAACTCTGTCGTATGCTTTCTGCAGGTCATTAAATATCATGTGTAGGTCCTTCTTCTGCTCCCGGTACCTCTTCATGAGTTATCTTGCTAGGAATATCGCTTCTGTGGTCGATGTCCCAAGCATAAATCCTAATTTGTTTTTTCGTAACACTTGTTTCTCTCGCACGTGATGCTCGACCACTCTCTCCTAAAGCTTCATTATATGGCTCATGAGTTTGATTCCTCTATAATTTTTACAACTTTGGATGTCTCATTTATTCTTGAAAATCGTTACAACTTTGGATGTCTCCTTTATTTTGAAAATAGTTACTACTATGCTTCTCCTCTATTGGTTCGGCATCTTGTTTGACTGGAGAATGCACTTGAACAATTTAGTTAGTCACGATATTCCTTCATATCCAAGGCATTTCCACACCTCAAAGTGGATGTTATCTGGCCCCAAGTCCTTCCCTTCTTTCGTTATTTTTAGTACCCCGTTTACTTCGTAGGCTTGGATAATCCGAACAAATCCTCCGTTGGTGTCCTCGACAGACCCATCTAGCTCGAACGCAGTGTTATCGTCTTTTGCATTGTAAAGCTGGCCGAAATGTTCTATTGATTCATTCTTGATATCGGAGTCATTCATTAATAGTTGGTTATTCTCATCTTTGATGCATTTAACTTGCTTTAAGTCTCTCGTCTTTATCTATCGAAGTCTAGCTATCCTGTAAACATCATTTTCACCCTCCTTTTTGTGTAACCACTAGTATAGGTCTTCATATGATCTTCTTCTTGCCACACTCACCATATACTTCAGGTTTCTTCTTCCCTCTTTGTAATTTTGTAACATCTCCTCGCTATCATGACAATGTAAGTCTTTACAGCATTTTTTATTCTCCTTAACCGCCTTTTGTACGTCCTCTTTCCACCACCAAGTCTGTTTAGGTCTGCACCCACTTCCTCTGTCACTCCAACTACCTATGCAACTAACTTCCGAATGCGAGTTGTTGTATCTTCCCACATGATGTACGCCTCTTCTTTTACACTTAATACCATTTATGCTAACAACCTATGTCTAAACAGTCGTGTGTTGTCTTGTTTAAGTTTCCACCATCTCTTCTTTATAATTTTAGCGCCCTTATTTCGTTGAATACGCGTTCCAAAATAAAATTCGGACACTAGGAGTATATGTTGTACGACAATACATTCTCCAGGTATGAGTCGTATGACCTTGCAATCTATGCACTCATATTTGTCCTCTATCCTGGTATGGATATAATCAATAATCAATCAGGCCCAAATTTTGGCTATACATGTAGGTTACTAAGTGATATTGCCTCTTCCTAGAGAGATTGTTAGTTCTCATAAGGTCATATTCTACCGCAAAATTCACTATTTCTTCTCCTCTTTGGTTTACATCGCCAAACCCAAATCCTCCATATATCCTCTCGAATCCCCTCTGATTTGTTAGATTTCAACGTTTCCTCTAGTGAGGGAAACCGTTGAAATTTATCTTAATCATAACCTTGTTAATGAAAAAAAATTCTATCATATGTTGTTTGGCACACTTTAATAACTATTTCCTCCAAATACTTATTTTAAAGAAAATAACTGCATCCCGAGGATAGTTCTTCTTGATGTTCTCACTCAACCCTAAAATCAAGGAAGGTTTAGTAATCATCCAGGATTGAGGGGCAAACACATTTTAACGACGTTCACGGTGGTATCACCAATCATGATTTTGACTAGAATGATCTGATCTTCTTATCTTCTAGCGTCGACCACTCCGTCCTTAAGGTTCTTATCGATCAGTATGCCTAAACCATTCTTGATTCGAGTTCCTCCATATCACCATATTTATATCCCTTTCACTGTGCCAACTACTTTCTTATTTTGAGAAGTATATCAATATCAGCATGAATGATTAATAATTTTTAATGTAAACCGTATATGTTGTTGTTCTTCATCTTGAAGAGCATAATTAATATTCGGCACTGTGTATTTATTGAATACCATGCCGAAAGTTGATGGTGTTCTTCATCGACAATAACCGACACAATACTCATTACATAAACAATACCAACAATAAGCAGCCCCAAAAAATTTAACAGAATATAATTATTTTCAACTACAGTCTGCAATGGTTAAAAAAATTCGACCATGCTTATCGCAATGTCAAAATTTTGGACATGGTCGTCGTAAGCAGTCATGATTTGTTTTTATGCAGATGGTAGTAGGTGAAGATGCGTCATCTCATCCAGAAGCGTACCTTCACAATTATGTGATCGTAGTTCTCAGGTATGAATCACAATCATTAACTTGATCAGGAAGTCTTGATTTTAGATCAACAATTTGATCAAGTGAATTAGGGTTTTCTAATTATCTACTTAAGTCGGTGTGTGAACAATAACCTGGAGAGAATTAGAAAAGAGTGAAAAATACTTAAAGTAAAATTTCTATTAGTGAATCATCTTGCTTACATTTTGAGCCTTTCTGGATATATATACATGTTAATCGTGGATTTTTGAAGAAGACGTAAAATCGTAAATCGCCTCTACCCTGCTTAGCAACATAGAACCATCGGAACTTTGTATGTCTCTGACCCGGCATCAGAAGTATAAAATTCATATTTTATATTCGTATTCATATTTTATATTAGTATTGTATGACTCAGTGCTCATTTCTATGTTGAATCAATAATGATTGGACAACTCTTAGATGGATTGACCACTAGTATAGAGCAATATTGTCCTCAGAATATCATTGTTGATGATAGCAATTCCTTTCCAGATGTTCTCAGATTCTGCAAATTAGATATTCAAAATCCGGTATGGTTCTACTCCCATTCTTTACCAGTTCTCGAGTGAATATAATTAATGCTCCTAGATGGATTTACTAGTATAGAGCGACTAATAAATAAATTATAGTGCTATATTCACCAACTGAAATGCTAGAAAACATGTAATTTTCACCAAAATATATCACTAATTCAATTTGTAAGTTTTCTCAGCAGAATTCTGTAAATTAATAAATTAATGGTGAATGTTCGCCTTTCAAACATATGGGCTTACTACCAACTACCCCGAAAAAGTAGCGTGGGTGTACATAACAATAATGGTCTAAAGAGCATATCACAATATGGTTCGAAAAGCATATGATCAAAAAGAAATAAAATAATCAAATAATAATAGTAAAAGGAAAAAAAAAATGGGTGTGACCTGCAGCGGTTACACTTTGACAAGGGATAGATATCTCTAACGTTTTCATTGTACGGTGAAACAGGGAAAGCCTGTAAGCACGTTTCACGCTTCCTGGATTCATTAAGAGAGCATGAATACAACCATATCCTCCATCTCAAGGAATTTTCGAAGTATATGACAAGAAGAGCACACACATGGTACAAGAATATTGCACCAGATAGCATTGCATGTTGGTGTCAAATGGTTAATGTTGCATCATTCCCGGTTCAATGCCAACAACAACGATATAGAGAAGCTCCAATATTTCAGGACTTTCCTCTTCTCATGGAAGAAGTGGTGGAACCAGTGGAAGTATGGATACAAGATGATGCGATCAAACTAAATCCCGTTGGACGACCATCAACTGAACAGAAAATGGAAGATCCCAACTACTGCCGGTCCCACGGATTTGTTAAACATGCCATAAGTGAATGTAATGGTATGAATCACATCTTCAAGGAAAAGGTCAAATCAGGAGAACTACACTTGGGAGTGAAGGATTACACAGAAAACCCTCTCCCTATCAGGAGTTTAAAGTTCTTTGAAAAACCTGTCAACCAAACTGTAGAATCCTTGATGGAGCAGTTATGTGAAATGCTCTACCTCTTTAAAGCACAACAAAAAAGGCTTTTTTAATGCACTCAACCACGTTGTGTCAGTCAAGCGCATTTGTTTCCCAAAATAAGTCAAAGTGACTTCTAAACTTTTTAAAGACAAGGAAAGGTATGACTGGGGACTGCTTGCCACCACGGGACTGCTTGCCACCACCAATCTTAAGAATACTAGATTTGGAAGGGAGTTGATTAATTTTGGCATTGCCATCAACGTCATACCCTACAAGACTCACAATGTAGTGGTAATCACTCGTCAATAAGTTGTTTATACTCTCATTTGAATCAAATACCATGATGAAAAATTCAGGGATGTTTATCTCCACATCTCTCCGAAGATGAAGATGGGTTTTGACTTGACCTGTGAATACCAATATTCTGTGGAGCACGTGTCGCGGTTTCAGTGGTCGCACACAAGATAACTGAATAGCCCTCGCTGTACAGAGAAACCTGAGTAGCATAAGATACCTTCGCAGATCTACTTTATCTTATCCCAAGAAGGGATACCTCGACGGTCAAGATGGAAAAAGTAAAGCCTAGTCTAGAGAGAGGCAGTTGGCGAAGGGACAGAGGTAGATGACATATCTAATCAACATTAAATGTACAAATCTCTTATATGAAAATGCGGCCAACAATTCATTTGTCAATCTGAGAGGACTTACTCCAATACACTTTCTAGAGAATCAACTAGACAGTCAGACTCAATCTAGATTAAAGTATATCAAAGAGTTTAATATCTCTAACTCTTAATTCAATCCGCAATCAACAAATAAAAATCTGCGAGCCCAATTGAATATAAGATGAGTTACTTGAACGGTACCAAAGACCAATGTTCAAGTGTCAATCAATGTAAATCAACAACCAAAGGTTGGATATTCTAATTGATTGATCTTAACGCACAACCTGTGATATTTCAATTATATAACAAAATATAATGCGGAAAAGAAATAACACAGACACCAGAATTTTGTTACCAAGGAAACCGCAAATGCAGAAAAACCCCGGGACCTAGTCCAGATTGAACACCACATTGTATTAAGCCGCTATAGACACTAGCCTACTACCAATTAACTTCGGACAGGACTGTAGTTGAACTTTAATCAATCTCACACTGATTCAAGGTACAATTGCGCTCCTTACATCTCTGATCCCAGCAGGATACTACGCACTTGATTCCCTTAGCTGATCTTACCCACAACTAAGAGTTGTTACGACCCAAAGTCGAAGACTTGATAGACAAATATGTCTCACACAGAAAAGTCTATAGGATTGAATAAATCTGTCTCCCACAGAAATACCCAAGAGTTTTTGTTCCGTCTTTTGATAAATCAAGGTGAACAGGAACCAATTGATAAACCAGACTTATATTCCCGAAGAACACCCTAGTATTATCAATCAACTCACAATAAACTTAATCGACTAGCGAAACAAGTTATTGTGGAATCACAAACGATGAGACGAAGTTTGTTTGTGATTACTTTTCTATCTTGCCTATTGGAGGTATAAAATCTCGAGCCAATTATTTCAATTGCACTCAACACGACATAAACATCAAGATCAGATCACGCAACTACAAAGATAATAGTTGGGCCTGGCTTCACAATCCCAATGAAGTCTTCAAGTCGTTAACCTACGGGGTCTGGAGAAGAAACCTAAGGTTAAAGGAGAATCGACTCTAGTTATGCAAGGTTTGGGGATTAGGTTTCCCAGTTGCTAGAGTTCTCCATCATATAGTTTTCATATCAGGGTTTGCAATCCAAGTTACCTTGGTAACAAAGCATTCAATAATCACCGTTAGATGAAAAACCTGATTCAACCAAGCTAATATCTTTCAACCGTTAGATCGAACTTAGCTTGTTACACACAAATGAAATGTACCCTCATTTAGGTTTATGTAGTCGTACCTAAACGTGTACACTAGGTTAGTTCACAAATAGTTAACCGAGGTTAGCCATATGATTACTCTCATATCAACCCTTATTCATCTTAACCATAACTAGTTCAAATGACTCAAATGAAACTAGTTAAGAGTTGTTCAATTGTTTAGAAAACACAATTGAAATCAAATCGGTTTGATTCACTTGAATCAATCATGAACATTATAGCCACGGTTTGCAAAGATTGCATTCCTTATGATTTAAATGTCTAAGTTCATGGACTTGAACGATTTGACAAAGTAATCAGCTTAAGTATGCGTACTTAAGCAACCGGTTTTTGAGTTTCTAAAGTTTCCAACTCAACAGAAATTTTCGGTTCAAAAACTTCCGATGTACGCATACTTAAGGTGACTAGTTAAGAGTTTTGCCAAAACCAAACTCAGCAGAAATTCTCGGTTTGAGAACTTCCGCCAGTATGCGTACGTGTACGCATACTTAACCTGTCTCCTTCACCAATTCCGTATACACACATATGCATACTCTTGGCTTCCGGTTTATGGACTTATACACTAATGTGCGAACACACTATATATGCTTATATCCAAAGATGGTTACATCATCAACTCTTTATTTCAATCATTGAAACATTCTTCTCTAATGTCTATAGCCGTTTTCACACACTATTAACATCAAAGCAATTTTCAAGATATTGAAATAATCATTATTGAAACCTTCCAAGTCTTACACCAAATGATTGTTTCACACAAACCATGTAAGATGTTACTCGGAAATTTTCTCATGATATAAGATGAACTTGGTCGAAGCGAAAGCTTACCAACACATATTTCGAGAAATATGTAAGCGAGATATACTCAGCTCGAAATCTTAAATGTGTATAAAGAAAACTATATCGTAACACGACTTATGTCTCAATATAGGAGATAGTAGAAATAGACTTTCCAAGTGATATATAAGTTCAAGTCTCAACATACCTTTGTCGAAGAAGTTCCACAAACTCCCCTTAGTAGTTTTTCGTCTTCAAGCGATGAACGTCGAGAGATTTAAGCTCAACTAAACTATATATGTCCTAGTCCGAGACATCTATAAATAGACTAGAAATCAAGACTTATGGTTTTGATCATTAACATTGACAAACATGCTTGAGATAGCAACGCATGCGAGTTTGACCGAGCAATGCTCTAACAATCTCCCCATTTGTCAATTTTAGTGACAAAACTATCAATACATATGGATTACAAAAAAGATAAAAAAAAAATAAGCTTCTTATGCACATGCTTGATCTCCATGGCATCTTCAACGCGACTCGAAATCTTCGTCACTTCCAAGTACTCCATGATCCTAAAGGTTGTAAGTTCAGTATCACAGTTGTTGAAGATCCGTAGCTATAACAATGAGAAAACAAAATGCTCTCAATCATTGTTATATAGTGTCATAGTATTATTACACAACATCAAAGTTCAATTGTATCACAACTTTGACAATAACATTATGGTGATATGCATCACTCCCCCTTAGTCAATACATATCTCAACATGAAAACCACTTCCCTTACTTAATGATCCGTAAACCATATGTATTTGTAATGTGAACTACACATTAATTGTCCCCCTTTTTATCAAAAAAATTGTCAAAGGTACGAAAATTAGTGGGATCCTAATGAAATTTCCACGGAGATACATCATGACCAAAAGGTGTATTAACATACCAACAAATTTAGATGCAATCATAAAGCCGAAGCTAAATGCATTCATCAAGGAGTTATGTCGATACAAGATAACCCCTAAAAATTCCACAGCCGCACTCCCCACAAAGATATGGTAATTAAGCACAAGTTCAAAAGAACTCTCCCCCATAAAATGTCAACCCCGAAGGAACAACAAAGGCGACCTTACTTTCACAAGAAAAGAAGGCTTTTTTGTACAACCAAATCACATGAAAACATGAATTTGGATCCACAAAATTCAATTGAAATAACCACAAGAGAACCCATAGTTAGTTCAATCGAAAAATAACAATCAAATTAATCACAAGAAAACCCATGATTAATTCAATTGGAATACACAACCAGATTAACCACAAAAATTGATTAATTTAATTGGTCATGCTCAACATAAGAGAAACTTACGGAGCAACAACTAAAATAATCAAAAGAAAATGATTAGTTTAGTTGATCATGTTCAACGTAGGGAACCTTACGGAGCAACAACTAAGTTAATCATAAGAGAATGATCAACTCAGTCGATTGTGCTCAACATAAGAAACCTTATGGAACAACACAGTATATGCACAAAAAAGTGGATCGGAGGTCGACCAAATACTACGGAATAGACAAGGATTCATCCTATTTTTCATCACTATTTGCACAATGACATACAATAGGCTTAATCCTTGTAAACAAAAGTTTTATCCTTTCTTCCATCAAAATATGACATAAAAGGCTTTAACTTTTGTAAAGTCAAAAGTTCATTTTATCTTCCATCAATACATTCATATCGACATAATAGAGATAACTTTTGAACAAGTATGGGACAGTCACAGGTTCACGGACGTAAACAACATATCCCATAACAATTTGCAATATATAAAATCATAAAGATTAAAATTGCAAAAATCATCTTCCAAATAACTTAGAATTTAAATAAATAAATCTAAAAATATTGAAGATGAAAATCATTGGACATAGCTATGTGTACTCACAATAATGGCTATTCGAAACCCTAGTTATTCTTCTTAAAAACACAAGAATAAAATTCTCATAAGAAGATTCACTAGACATAAGACAAACTCGTAATGCACATACAAAATGATTTGTCCTTAGAGGGAAGAATCAATATTTTTCGCATGGATTTACACCAAGAATAGCTACCAAAGGCGTATAAAAAGATTTTCTTAACAAATAAGAACATACAAAGTCATTAACGATCATGCACCATAGTTCACAAAGGATGATTGTGAACATTCAAGAATTCCATAGCAATGTGTACTACTACCCATTCTTGAACTTCCTTCTTTGTGATTCACCAACATCATTCTTGTAAAAAGCTACAAATAAGCTTAGAAGAGGAGTGCTCCAGGAATTCAAGTGCCCAAGTCCAAAAGAAGCGGAACAAGTGCGACGAAACCGAGCATATCACTCAAAAACAAGAGACGGGACAAAGACCAATCTTAACTAATCCAAATTCAAGAATTATCATCTCCATTTTGAAGAGAATTCAAAGATGAAGAGAATTCTAAAAGAATGAGGTCATTCCGAGTTCAGACGAAGAAGTTACGGCCAAAACAAGTTTACCGAATATCGACGTCTACAGGTCAGTATGCATACGGGTTTGCAAACAAATTTTCGTGACCTCGAGAAGTATGCAAACGGGTATGCGTACTTAGACCCATGGATTTTGGTTTTAAATGATGGTATGCACACCTGGTATGTGTACCATGAAGTCCAAACATCCCGAACTACTATTTTTAAACCTAAACGTTTAATAACCTTAAACACAGATCAAGTTAGGTAGAAATGAACAATAAGCAAGGTACATGGATCATTATAAGTACTCTAAGCAAATAAAAACACAAATCTTGCTCAGGTTTATAGACATACCTTTTTAGAAGAATCCTTTCGAATTCTACAGCCTTACCGAACATAATTTGTGTGCCCCAATTCTCGTGCTTCCTTCACCGTATACATAGCAGGGCATTCCTTGATGAGGATGCACTTTCAACACAATCAAGTTGTGTTGAGGTGAACAAGTCTTGCTCACCACAAGTGACTTTTGGATTATCATGAAAGAGATCGCTTTTAGAACCTTTCATATCCAAGTTCATCTTTCCAAAGAACTTGTTAAGTTCCAACATCATGGATACTGCCTTATCCATAGTCATGGAATTTTCTGGAAGATCATTCCTTTTCACACTCAAATCATCATTGACTTTCTTTGCTATCCACTTCTGAGTGCGTTTAGGAACAACCAGAACTATTTTCCCATTACTCTCTTCTAGAATTCTTGGAAGAGAATTGGATTGACTATTCTTTTGCAAGTTAGTCTTTCTCCAATTGGGAGCATCGGATCTTATCTTCGTCTTTACGAAGTTATCCTTTTGATAACCATTACGACTGTGAAAAGGATTCGTATGACGTTTATAGGCAAATCTAGATTTATTACAGCACTGATTCCTTTGCCTAAAGGTTGGACAGTTACAACCTGTGACGTTAAGGGGATTAGTCTTAACATATGATCTTGGTTTCCCAACTTCTTGTGATGCCCAAACAAGAACATCATGAAGTTTCTCATTCCTTATACGGAAACGACATCTCCTTTCCAGGTGACCTTTATTTTCGCAATAGTGGCAAACATAAGGAATGTTCTTACCTCGATCCGTGTGTGCTGACTTTGGAGGTTGATATATTGCTCTTTCGAACCTTAACTGCCGGTGCAGGTATTTCACTTTTGCCATCAGTGGAAACTTTTTGTTGAGAGGAATCACTAACCTTGACAAATTTTACCTCTTTGCTAATACTTGGAGCATCTATTACCTTATAGCCCAATCCTCGTGTATCACGATGATTTTTACTTGCTCCTAGCATAGTGGTTAATTTGTTCGAACTAGTATTGAACTTTTTCAAGTCCTCCTCTAATATCTTGATTTTATCAAGAGCAGCAGCTAAATCAGCCAGCCTCAAAGCCTCGACCTCAAGGCGTTTTTCTCGAAAAGTACTTTTGAGTGAGAAAAGCGCTTTTTCTAAACACCGCATAACATCTTCTCAATTTCTTGAAACTAATTTGTTGAGAGTTAAACCTTTGATGGGTGAAAACTTCCTGATTTGGGGTGTGTGGATGAGGAATGAATCTAAACCTTCAACAAATGCACCGCAAGTTTCTCTTCCAAAGAAAAGTACTTTTGATAAAGATTATCACATTCAAGTGACTTCATACGTAAGTTTTCCTCAGAATCCTTGAGGATCGATTCGTTAGAAATATTCGAAACATAAACACCTGCATAACATCTTCTCAATTTCTTGTTTTCTCGACAGAGATGAGTCAGAAGAGGAGTGACATGAGAAGTTGTCATCTTCTTCTTTTCCAACGAATTCAAAACCTTCACATACTAAGAGACTTCCTCATCAACATCTCTATCAATATCTGGCTTGAATCACCTTCATCGGTTGGTTTTGAAAGTTCATCTAACCCTTTGAGTGTTCTTTGATCCGGGGTCTCCAGGCGTGTTTCCCAGAGTACTGAAATACAAGGCTTATGACTTTGTTGCACATGCTCCAACCGGTTCTACATTAAGAGAATGTTTAACATTTATAAATGGCTTTATCTTTTACAAGATGTCCTAGATGTTTAACCTTAAACGAAAATCCACCATCAACACCCGAGTTCTCTCAACATGAAATCCAAGATGTGACAGCTTCTCAAGCTTTGAAAATCATCTGGTAATTTATGAACTGGTACGTTATTAGAGATATAATCGTCCATAATCATATCGCTACAAACACAGACTTATGAGGTCTTAAACGTGTTTGCCTACTCTGATACCAATTGAAAATGCGGGGGTCTAACAACCACACCCAACAATTCGTTTGGCAATCTGAGAGGAATTACTCCAATACACTTTCTAGAGAATCAACTAGACAGTCAGACTCAATCTAATTTAAAGTATATCAAAGAGTTTAATATCTCTAACTCTTAATTCAATCCGCAATCAAAGAAATAGAAATCATGGAGCCCGATTGAATATAAGAGGAGTTACTTGAACGGTACCAAAGACCAATGTTCAAGTGTCAATCAATGTAAATTAACAACCAAAGGTTGGATATTCTAATTGATTGATCTTAACGCACAACCTGTGATATTTCAATTATATAACAAAATATAATGCTGAAAAAAAATAACACAGACACCAGAATTTTGTTAACTAGGAAACCGCAAATGCACAAAAACCCCGGGACATAGTCCAGATTGAACACCACACTGTATTAAGCCACTACAGATACTAGCCTACTACCAATTAACTTCGGACTGGACTGTAGTTGAACCCTAATCAATCTCACACTGATTCAAGGTACATTTGCGCTCCTTACGTCTCTAATCCCAGCAGGATACTACGCACTTGATTCCCTTAGCTGATCTCACCCACAACTAAGAGTTTCTACGACCCAAATTCGAATACTTGATAAACAAATCTGCCTCATACAGAAAAGTCTATAGGATTGAATAAATCTGTCTCCCACAGAAATACCCAAGAGTTTTTGTTCCGTCTTTTGATAAATCAAGGTGAACATGAACCAATTGATAAACCGGACTTATATTCCCGAAGAACACCCTAGTATTATCAATCACCTCACAATAAACTTAATCGACTAGCGAAACAAGTTATTTCGGAATCACAAACGATGTGACGAAGTTTGTTTGTGATTACTTTTCTATCTTGCCTATCGGAGATATAAAATCTCGAGCCAATTATTTCAATTGCACTCAACATGATAGAAACAACAAGATCATATTACGCAACTACAAAGATAATAGTTGGGTCTGGCTTCACAATCCCAATGAAGTCTTCAAGTCGTTAACCTATGGGGTCTGGAGAAGAAACCTAAGGTTAAAGGAGAATCGACTCTATTTATGCAACTAGTAACACACAGGAGGTATGGGGATTAGGTTTCCCAGTTGCTAGAGTTCTCCTTTATATAGTTTTCAAATCAGGGTTTGCAATCCAAGTTACCTTGGTAACAAAGCATTCAATATTCACCGTTAGATGAAAAACCTGATTCAACCAAGCTAATATCTTTCAACCGTTAGATCGAACTTAGCTTGTTACACACAAATGAAATGTACCCTCATTTAGGCTTATGTAGCCGTACCTAAATGTGTACACCAGGTTGGTTCACAAATAGTTAACCGAGGTTAGCCATATGATTACTCTCATATCAACCTTATTCATCTTAACCATAATTAGTTCAAATAACTCAAATGAAACTAGTTAAGAGTTGTTCAATTGTTTAGAAAACACAATTGAAATCAAATCCGTTTGATTCACTTGAATCAATCATGAACATTATATCCACGGTTTGCAAAGATTGCATTCCTTATGATTTAAATGTTTAAGTTCATGGACTTGACCGATTTGACAAAGTAACCAGCTTAAGTATGCGTATGGGTATGTGTACTTAAGCAACCGGTTTTTGAGTTTGTAAGGTTTCCAAACTCAGCAGAAATTTTCGGTTCAAAAACTTCCGCCACTATGCGTACGCGTACGCATACTTAAGGTGACTAGTTAAGAGTTTTGCCAAAACCAAACTCCGCAGAAATTCTCGGTTTGAGAACTTCCGCCAGTATGCGTACATGTACGCATACTTAACCTATCTCCTTCACCAATTTCGTATACACACATATGCATACTCTTGGCTTACGGTTTATGAACTTATATACTAATGTGCGAACATACTATATATGCTTATATCCAAAAATGGTTACATCATCAACTCTTTATTTCAATCATTGAAACATTCTTCTATAATGTCAATAGCCGTTTTCACACACTATTAACATCAAAGCAATTTTCAAGATATTGAAATAATCATTATTGAAACCTTCCAAGTCTTACACCAAATGATTGTATCACACAAACCATGTAAGATGTTACTCGGAAATTTTCTCATGATATAAGATGAACTTGGTCGAAGCGAAAGCTTACCAACACATACTTCGAGAAATATGTAAGCGAAATATACTCAGCTCGAAATCTCAAATGCTTATAAAGAAAACTATATCGTAACACGACTTATGTCTCAATATAGGAGATAGTAGAAATATACTTTCCAAGTGATAGATAAGTTCAAGTCTCCACATACCTTTTGTCGAAGAAGTTCCACAAGCTCCCCTTAGTAGTTATTCGTCTTCAAGAGATGAACATCGAGAGATTTAAGATCAACTACACTATCTATGTCCTAGTCCGAGACATCTATAAATAGGCTAGAAATCAAGACTTATAGTTTTGATCACTAACATTGACAAACATGCTTGAGATAGTGATGAGTGCCAAATATTGCATATTTCTACACCTTTTTATTGGCATTTAACTCATCTTTTGTGCTCGGTGAAAATCGATATTATCCCATTCTCGTATTTTCTTTGTTTTCAAGAATAAATATTTGTACTAATTAATTTTGTGTTTTTAGGTAGTAAATAAAGCTCGGAGAATCTGAGGAGCCAAAAGAGCAGAAAATTGGAGACGGGCGTCTATGGAGCAGAAAGCCAGAGCCCGCACGCGCATCAGTTGCAACCCAACAAGGAGCAACCCATTTACAAGACATGGGATTGAGCTATCCAAGACCCGTCCCATACCCTGATCCAAAACCGCCTATATCCTGAGCCGTGAGATCTTACACTTCCAGATCATCCAACGGTCGCTCCATCCGTCCCATCGCTTATCACGCTCCCGCGCCACACCGAAGACACCTATATCTTCTCCCAAACCAAACACACCCTTCTTCATTTCTCATTCTCGTCTTCTCTTTCTCCCCGACACCTGCAGAGAAAACCATTCTATTCCCCCGACCAAAATTGCAGAGCCGCCTTCCTCAGACACCTTCCACAGCCACCAACAACAACAGCAACAATAGCAGACCACCTTTGCCCCTCCTAATTGCTCTCTAGCTCTTTCTTAGCTTCTTCCCTAGAAGCTAAATGAGAGATATAAAGAATTAGGGTTAGGGTTAGGTTTTCACGACAGGGGAGGAACATCAAGTAAGGAGTTCTCAGAGCCGCATGAACAGAGGAGACAGCTGATTGAGCGACGTGGGTGAGAGGGTATTCTCTTATTTCTCCAATTGGAAGTAAAATTAGGGTTTTTGGTTTTGCATGTATAAATAGGGCTTATCAGTGTTTGTGAAACTTCATGCCTGGGCTAGCCAGAGCACCAACTTAGTTTTATTTGTGTTTTATTGTCTCTGAAATGTTCTAATTTGATTCACCAGGGTGTTGATGAAACCCCTGATTTTCATGTCAAAGCATACTTATCCTTAGCTGTGTTTTTGCTGGATTATAATATGATTAGGATTAAGTGATTAATTGATGAAGTTTACAAGTTGATGAAACCTAAGAAGACAAACTCATACTAGGGGTTAGTTAGCAAAATTAGTTATCAAACATCCATTTTAGACCTTCAAAGGAAGGCACAAGAACATAGCTTAAGATACCTGGCCTGAGTATGAAGTTAGAGGTGGATTCACTTGCAATTTGTTACAACCCATCCTTTTCCTTAGTTCATTGTCACATCTTTATCCAGTCGTATCGACAACCTCAGCTGTGTTACACTTCTTTGAATTCAGTTTAGTAAGCCCTAGATTAACTATACAGCAACCCAAGTCTCTGTGGGATCGACCCGTATTTGCCCTGTTTTACATTGTAGACACCGTGCACTTGCGGTTTATAATATTGTAGGCTTCTTTGAACAGAGGTGTGCTTTTTGCTGCTGTGAAACCACTGGGCTTTGCATAGACTGAGCTGTGCAACTGCTGGGCTGCACATAGCCTGAAGCCCACACAAACCAAACTAAGCCCACTTAAACCAAAACTGAAGCCCACTTAAACCAAAACTGAGCCCACAACAGCTGGGCTTTGCATAACAACTAGGCTGTGCATCTTTCCATAACCTTTGGGCTGTGCATTTCCATAACTTGGGCTGCACATTTGCAGCAACACCAAGCACCCCTGTGGGCTTAGCTTCCCTGTTTTGAGACATCATTGGTTATACATGATTTGATGTGAGCTATGTTTCTTTTTGAGTTCAAATTGAGTTGCTAGATCATGTCAGGATTTTGGGCTGCAACTGGGGATGAAAACAAATCCATCAGAGAACTTGCTTACGGGCATGCCTCACAGTATGAACTCCCCACAGTCGATGATTTAGGGAATATTATGAACCTTCTCAGGGCCCTGACCCTGAGTTCACATACCCTAGTCATTCTTCACACATGTATCACCATTCACCACAGTGGGGAGTTGAACAATTTTATACTCCCCCAACCCCTTGTATGCAGTCAATAATGTAAGAGCTCATAGAACAAAACAATGATATATTTGAATTAAATGCAATGCATGATCATCCATCTAGCAACATGTCTGAATTTCCCTTGTGTAGTGAACCATGTGCACAACCATATAATGATCATTCATATGAAACATGCATACCCACTATTGAAGACTCTCCCTCCATTGAACAACTTCACATGTTCTTAAGGAAGAACCTGATTCATTTACAGAGAGCAGAATGGAGGGAAGTTCATGATAGGATGATTGTTGTCCCTAATAAAGAAAATCTTGAAAATAGTGTTTCTATTCCTACTCATGCAACTAACACTGAATATGAACCTAATCTAGAGGTAAATGAGTACACTAGAAATGCTAATAGGGAAATGTATTTTTGTTATGATGATGATGATGATGATGAATATGAAGAGCATGTGTACTTTGAAAATGTAGTGGAATCTTTAGGTTCAGAGACATTAAGTTTCTCTTCTGTGAACCCTATGAATGATGCTTCTTCTAATATTCATACTTGTGCTGCTGAATTGGAGTCTGTGCAATTGTTCACTGAAAATGAGCATGCTACACAACTTGTTTGTGACTTAAGAAAGGATGAATCTTCTGTTGACACTAATATTCTTATGGATCATGATATTATTTTTGTGTCTCGATTCCCCGCCCATGTCACAATATGTTGCCTCCTCTGATGATTATGACATGGAGATTGATGAATTGTTTTATGCAGGTGAGCATGATTTACCTTTGTCTGACCTTAGGAAAGTGTGTGATGGTGCAAATGATCTTATACATGAAAACAACTTAGATGTACCTAATCTCTCTCCTAAGGCACGGATTGAAACTCCTCCACCAAACCTAGGTGTAGTTTGTAACAAAATTGCAAAACCAACTTTTCTGAAAATGCCTAATTTAGGCCTAGAGCTTTGTGTTTCCCAAGTCCTCTTGGACTATTTTGCATCAAAGTATAACACCTTTAAGGAGCCACAGTTGGAATGTGTATATCTGCATGTTCTTAGCAAAACTCATTTTGAGTTAGACCTTTTGCATGATGTACCTTTAAAATTGCAAGATTTTGTGCTCAAGAACACATCTGTTGACAAGTTTAGGTTTGGGGGTAACTTGTTCACGTATGCAATCTTTCCTGCACTCTCATGTTATATTTGTGTAAGGCTGTTGATGTTTGTACATATCGTCTTTTGGGTTGATCCTCAACTCTTTAGATTGTTGGTGTATGGTGAATTTTCATTGTATATAATCCAGTATGAGTTGTTAAATTTTCTTTTCCTGAATCCGTTGAGTCTTCTTGTGCATATATTGTGCTAATCCGATATGATCTCCACTGAGAATGTTGGATTCTAGCCTTGACTAATGAAGCTCTAACCTTGCTCCCGCCGACATACCGGTAATCTCTTCCCTTTTCTCTTATCAAAGATAGTTCTCTTGGTATGTGACTGTTTAAAATTTTATCATCTGTTGACACATTGAGGACAATGTTTGATTTAGGTTTGGGGGTGCATTTGCATATAGAGTTTTTAGTCTTTTATTTCAAAAAAAAAAAAAAAAAAATTCAAAACTCTTTGTAAATACTTGCATAAAAACCTCCAACTTTTAGAGATTTTAGAGTCACTAGCATGCTTCTAGCTATGTTTACATAGAGAGTCTGACCGAAATAACAGAACTTGGAAGTACTAGAGAACACAATCGGGTTTCTTAGTTGATTAGAGCGTTAAAGTTGGATTTAACCATACCGGAGGGCGAATTAGGTGTTTGTTTAGATATTCGGTAGTAGAATTGTGATCACCCATAGTGGATACTACCCATTTTACATCAAGTGAGGCACCAACCTTCAATTTTTGCAACTTCCTAGAAAAGCTGTTAGAGTGTGTGTCACCGTACGTCAATTCCGGGTAGGAATGGTGAGCTACCCAACTTCGCACCACTTTCAGCACTATTTTTGATCTCTTGAGTGATAATTTTGTCAATCATGAGGGTGACGTTTAAAGATGAAAACTCCTTCTAAATATCGATTTGCAGTTAGCATCACTCTCTCCCTATCAATCAACAGATTCATAGAAACACATCGTCGTCAGCAAGCGGAGCATCATCAGAATATTTGAAGAAAAGTTGAAATAGTCCAAGGTTCACATGCAACAAAGAAAAGAAAATAAGATGAGAATTAGTGAAGTTTACGAAGTCAAGGCAATACAAGTTTTATTGTTAATCCGTCAAAAATAATTGATCGTGTGTCAATCCGTCAAAAATAATTTCACTTTCTTACGCACTAAATTTAAATGAAGCACAAGGTAAGGAAGAGTTCGTATCCACAGAGAGGCGTTTGTTGTTATGTAAATTTCAGTTTCTAAAGTAACCCAAGGTATGTTTGTTGTTTAAGAAATAAAAATAATTGAAAGCAAAGTAAATAATTTGAGAAATCAATAAGGAGAAGATATTGGTCAAGGGATAGTATCATTCACAAACATGTATTTTCATCAATGATTAGAATTGGTATTTAATCTCGTATTTATTAAAAGTCCTAGGATATCTTGATCGCAAGTATAACCCGTTAATTCCCCTGTTTTCATCACAACCACATTAAAAGATGCATATGTGAATTCTTCGTCGAAAGCAACCTAAAGTGTAAAAGCACAATTAAGTTTAACTCCCTAAAAGCATTAAGATTTATGGAATAAGACTCATCAATGCAAACGAATGTGTAAAAGCACTAGATGTTTTAACAAAAGTTATGATTCACTTGTGACTAATAGGATGTATCACTACAAGCACTAACCACAATTATGCTACTTAGAATCAGGGATAAACAACTTTTTCGTATTGAAAACCCTAATATAGCTCCAGAGATGAACACAAATCGGATTGATTCCGGACTCAACCTAACAAGTTTTCAAATCTTATAACACTATTAATTGTGAATCACAAACAATAATTACTGAGACAAAACTAATTCATTGAATCAAAAGCATGTTGAGAAATCAACTTTTATCCCATAACCAATAATAAGTTTAGCTACTCATAGCTATGGAGTTCATCATCATCAATATTCAATAATAAAACAAGGAAGAAGAAGAACAAAACCAAACCCTAGAAGCGTAAACAAAACGGCTCTCCAAAATTCCCAAGAAAAAGATATCTCATGTGTTGTAGAAAACCTCCCTTTTATAGCTTTTCTCCAACTTCTAAAATTAGGTCTAGTCTTCAAAGTCCATTAGGTGAGAATCTACCAAGCCCATAAGAAGGAGAAACCCGTGTAGAAAATACGCCCCGAAAACGGTCGCCGGAAGTCTGGGATTGTGGCCGGAAATCGTCCTAAAGTCGCTGGAAATCGGCTCGGTGATCGGCAAAAGTCCGCCTTCGTCCACCGGTCAACGGGTCGGATAGGGCGGGTCAACGGGTTAACTCGGTCAAGACCGAGTCGGGAGAGTCGGGTCCGGTCAACTCGGTCGGACCATGACTCGATGTGAGTCACCGTGAATCAATATCTTACTAAGCCGGATAGGCCGACTTGCCAAAGCCATTGCCATTTACCAGAGCCAACTTGTATTGCACCAAGATGGTGCATCGCTGCCCCTTCTCTTTCCATCATTGCCTTAGCAAAGACAACATCATTATCTTCACGCCTTCACCGCAATATCCATTACAAATGCATCTTTCTTTGCATTCTCTCGCTCAACTATGTATTAAGTCACAACTCAAGAATAAACCCATCTACTGACATCTTGTTTCTCTCGTATCATCATTGTGCTTAATCCCTTTGCACCAATACTGCACCACCAATCATTCTTATTCAAGCCTCGCTACTACATATAAGCTTACAATGCAATTGCACATAATCTGGGCTTACATCCTTAGAATCCATGAGAACCAAAGAACTCCACCCGAAGCAAAGACAACTCGAACTGGACCCTCGGCTCCTTATTTCCCGTAACACAATCAAAACTACAAAGAATCACAAGTAACCACAAATAACCTCGAGCAAGAATCATCTCGGCCCCAAAGATCAAATCCAACCTCACCGCATCCGCATCTCTCAATTTGCAATTTCCAAAATCCCCAACTCTGAAGTTTCACCAACTCCAATTGCTCAAGACTACCTCCATCAACCGAACCCAAGACAATTCATCACATTCTTCTCAAAGAACATCATTCCATATACCGCACTAGAAACAGACTCTCTCACACCGCAACCTCATGACCACCACCAATTCCACATACCATAGCTACACCACCAACAACTTCCCCGCATCATTTCATGACTTCACCGAGTCATACCCATCATTGCACCACTATGACTTAGCCCCAAATGCTACTTGAACTCACAATTCAACCATGCCCCGTAATCTCCAACCTCGCTAGCAATTCTACCTACCGCAATGCTTCCCTGGAATGTACGATTGAATCCTAAACATTCATCTAATCTGCCAACTACTCCGATCAACACAGCCGCAATTCCATTAACAATTTCTTCTTCTCACCATATCAGCTTTCATTCTCGATCTCCTGTCTCTCGTGAATTCAAATCAATGTTACCAGACTCAACATCCTAACTCAATTGCAAGACCAAATCCCCCACTGCATGCATACAACCAAGACTGAGAGACTCTTATTCAAAAGTCACCGCCTCCAGTGTCTTTCCATTTCAATCACGTAACCAAAACAAACCCTAAGCGGACCACCGATGACCACAGATTCACTCCACAATCAAATCCGAGTAGAACCCATTTTCTTGTTATCGATTTCGAACTCGCTTATCTCGATTCATCACACAATAATTTCATCCCCGAATTCCTCAACTAAAGCACAGCAGCAACAACTTCCGTAGAAACCCCAACTCAGAATCATCAAATCCTCCTTGTTCTTCACAGTATCAACATCATCTTCCTCCCTTTCCTGGTACTCGATTCAATCATCAATTAACTTTTCTTTCCTCACAATTTTATCTCTCGGACCAACAACAGCAGCCATTTTTCTCATTTTCAGCTCTCACTTCTCTTTCACGAAACAACAATTCCGAGGGCCGAGAACAATTTCTCGACCAAATGATAAGGTTGCCTGTACGACCATTATTAGGGCACCCCGGATAATGGATATGGGCCACCAATAAATCTCTTTGTATTGTCAGTCCTGGGGAACTGACAAGCTTAATTGTTGACTTTGCTTACAACCTTCTCATACGGACCCGGAATGGCCTCGTTCTTTCGCCGATAGCTTCGCCTTTTTGCTCCAATTGGGATGATTTCCGCTTATTTTCCTCCGTGCGACTCCAGAGTACCTAATAACTCAAAAGCACGCGTAAAGTACATAATTCACAAGAAAAATAGCAAAGAAAGCATAAACTCTATATAGTAAATACGGTGTATTCTACACCTATCGATTCCCCACACTTAGACTTTGCTAGTCCTCGAGCAAATCAAACAAAACAATAAAATACAACAACTCCGTGTCGTCGAGGCTACGGTCACTTTTAGCATAAATAACAAGCCTTTAAACCCCTAGGTGTCCCTAGTGGACGAGTTATAGTCTCGTGAGGGTTTACTAGAGATATACCTACAAAACCTATTTTTTTAACTTACTAGTTCTCCGTAATGATAGTATCCAACGCGCTAAGAAGACATAGAGATTCTGCACACTAGTCATAAGAAGTTAGACACATAAATGAACACAATCTCATTCTTAAAAGTTGAGAGAGAAGTAACCATCCCTTCTCGACTAAAATTCGGGTTCGGAGTGATCAAAAGTCTCGACTCTGCCTCACAAGAAAGGGTTTTATGATATTGCTCTCAATAAACAGCTCTTTATGGGTCACACATGTGTCCAGGTTGGAATGAAGAGAGAATCCTGCGACACGTTGAATGGTAGGAAGGCAAAACCCTCCGAAATATTTTGAAAAACCCACATCTTTTATATATTTTTGAAAACCCATTTTCTGACGATCTCTTCGAAAGGAAATCAACCATTTAACGAAGGTGGGAATATGCTTACTTACCTCGTTATCCGTTCAACGTGCAGCTAGCACCACTCTCACAACATCCATAGAAACGTCTTCGGTCTTCTATCGGTGTCTTCAACTTCGTCTTCGGTCTTCAACTCTTGATGATAACTCTCGAACTTCGTAGAATCTTGACAATATGACTCTTTCCCCAAATTCCTTGTCGCTTGAAACTTCATTATAAATATTCCTTCTTTCCATAGGCTTTATTGAAAGAATACAAAAAAATAAAAACAAACTATACAAACCCATTTTTTTTTTTTTTTTTTTTTTTTTTTTTTTTTTTTTTTTTTTTTTTTTTTTTAAATTTTTTCAATATTTTTTTTTTTATTTTTTTGAATAACAAATAAAAATAAAACAAAATAAAAACATTTTTCTCTTGTCTTTTTTTTTTTTTTTTTTTTTTTTTTTTTTTTTTTTTTTTTTTTTTTTTTTTTTTTTGATTGAGACAAGAGAAAGTAAAATACAAAAATAAAATAAAAATGTAAATACAATGCCATGGTGTAAGTACTTTACCGCTTGAATCTTCACAACTTATATGTCTTGATATCATAGACTTCTCGAATTCTCATCCTTTATAATTTCCACTCTTGTATAATAGTCCTCAACTTATAAAAATTCTGCCCCTGTTTTGTTGCTTTACTCAAATCTGAAATCTGCCCATTTTATACCATTGTTTGTAAACCTCGAACGTATTCAACTTTCCTTCGAATTTGTGATGCTCCTCTTGTTGATGATGATGGTGTTTCTATGGACCTGTTGGTGTAGAGAGAGATAAGGTGGATGGTGCTAACTGCGAACAAGATCACAAGTGGAATGTAAGTTAGCAATTCGATGTCACCAACATGGTTGATAAAATTAGCACTCAAGAGATCAAAATAGTGCTTCTATGGTGGGAAATTGGACAGCTCACCATTCTGCCCGGAATTTACGTACGGTGACACACACTCAAAAAGCACAAATTTAGACAGGTACAAAGAATTGAAGGTTGGTGCCTCACATTATGTAACATAGGTAGTCTCCACTATAGGGGATCACTGTTCTAATACCGAATTCAGCCTGCACCTTATTTGCCACTGGCATGGTTAAATCCAACTTTAACTCTCATACAATTAAGAAACCCGATCATGTTCTCTGTCATCTCTAAGTTCAGTCACTAGTGTGAGATTCTCGATGTAATCTTAGCGACATGTATACTATGTGACTCTAAAGAACTACAAGTTGGAGTTTTCTTATTCACTAGTTCACAAAAAAGTTGAAAAATTTCAAAAACTTACAACATAAACCACTCCCCCACACTTAAACTTTACATTGTCCTCAATGTAAATTGAATCGTCCAAAGTAAGTCAAGGTGGGAAATCCTAATAAGAAATCAGCAAAAACAAAGAAAACAAAACAAGAAAAACTAAAAACAAGAAAAGAAATAAATACAAGACAAGAAATACTCATCCGTTGGGTTGCCTCCCAATTAGCGCTTGGTTTAAAGTCGTCACCCGACTATCTCCTTGCTTTCTATGACTCCTCCAGAGGGAGCACATCCACAAAGTTAACTCCTTCCACCACTTCGGAAGTGAAGTTCTCATAATATGGTTTCAACCGGTGCCCATTCACTTTAAGTTCTTTCCCCGTAGCTATGCTACGAATTTCCACTGCACCATGAGAAAACACATTAGTAACAATAAAAGGTCCGATCCATCGTGACCTTAATTTACCCGGAAATAAATGCAAGCGAGAATTAAACAAAAGCACTTTCTGCCCTATGCAAAATTGTTTCCTAGAAATCATGTTATCATGGAATGCTTTCGTTTTTTCTTTGTAAATCCGTGAGCTTTCAAATGCATCATTGTGAAGCTCCTCTAGCTCTTGGAGTTGTAACTTCCTTTGCTTTCCAGCCCCATCCATCTCCATGTTGCATTGTTTAATAGCCCAAAACGCCTTATGCTCAATTTCCACGGGTAAGTGACAAGGTTTACCATACACAAGCCTAAAAGGAGACATTCCAATAGGTGTTTTATATGCGGTTCTATACGCCCACAAAGCATCATTGAGTCGCATGCTCCAATCCTTCCTTGTTGGATTCACCGTCTTTTCTAGAATTGATTTCACCTCCCGGTTAGACACCTCGGCTTGTCCATTGGTTTGGGGATGATAAGGCGTTGCAATCTTATGCGACACATTGTACTTCCTTAACAAGCTTTGCAAGAACCTGTTTTTGAAGTGAGAACCCCCATCGCTAATTATCGCCCTTGGAATTCCAAACCTTGCAAAAATATTAGCTTGCACGAAATCAAAACAACTTTAGAATCATTAGTTGGGGTGGCTTTAGCTTCCACCCATTTCGAGACATAATCAACCGCAAGTAAGATATAAAAATTCCCATGGGAGTTGACAAAAGGCCCCATAAAATCAATACCCCATACATCAAAAACTTCAATAAATTGAATAAAAGTTTGTGGCATTTGATTTCGGACACCTAGATTGCTTTCTTCTTTGACACCTATCACAAGTTGTACAAAATATATGTGCATCCTTAAACAAAGTTGGCCAATAAAAACCACTTTCAAGTACCTTGTGCGCGGTTCTCTTACTCCCAAAATGTCCTCCGCAAGCATATGAGTGGCAAAAAGACAAGATAGAATTAAATTCGGATTCGGGCACGCACCTTCGTATTACTTGGTCACTACCATGTTTCCATAAGTATGGATCATCCCATATGTATTGGTTCCCTAACCTCTTAAGTTTGTCCCTCTCAAAGACGAGACAAGTTCTTTGGGATTTGTTTAGAAACTAAGTAATTGACAATATCGGCATACCATGGTTCTCCAAAGGCAATTGAGAATAGTTGCTCATCCGGGAAACTTTCACGCAACGGGATAGTCTCCTTGTCCACAGCAAGTCGGCTCAAGTGATCCGCAACGGTGTTCTCAATCCCTTTCTTGTCTTTGATTTCAAGATCAAACTCTTGCAAGAGTAAAATCCACCTTATGAGCCTCGGTTTCGCCTCTTTCTTTGTAAGCAAGTACTTAAGCGCTGCATGATCAGAAAAGACAACAACTTTTGTACCAATTAGATATGAGCGAAACTTTTCTAAAGCAAAAACAATGGCTAATAACTCTTTTTCAGTGGTTGTGTAGTTTTGTTGAGCCTCATTTAACGTTCTAGAAGCATAATAGATAGCATGAGGAAGCTTCCCCACACGTTGCCCAAGCACCGCACCAACCGCATAATCACTAGCATCACACATGAGTTCAAACGGCTTACTCCAATCCGGTGGTTTAATGATAGGGGCTGAGATCAAAAGTTCTTTCAAACGATTGAATGCCGCCATACATTTCTCATCAAAGTTAAAAACCACATCTTTTTGCAATAAGTTACAAAGTGGTGATGCTATCTTGGAAAAGTCCTTGATGAACCTACGATAGAAACCTGCATGACCAAGAAAAGAACGTATCTCCCTCACCGTAGTGGGAGGGGTTAGAGCACGAATAAGGTCTATCTTAGATTTATCGACTTCCAAGCCTTTAGAAGATATTATATGGCCTAAAACTATGCCATGAGTTACCATGAAATGGCACTTCTCCCAATTTAGCACAAGATTTGTTTCAACACATCGTTCAAGGATTAAAGACAAATTGTTCAAGCAAAGGTCAAAAGAATCACCAAAGACACTAAAGTCATCCATGAACACTTCGATTATGTTTTCAACATATTCTCAAAGATACTCACCATACACCTTTGAAAAGTAGTGGAGCATTGCATAAGCCAAAAGGCATCCTTCTATAAGCAAAAGTACCGAAAGGACAAGTGAAAGTGGTTTTCTCTTGGTCCTCCGGTGCTATCACAATCTGATTATAACCTGAATAGCCATCAAGAAAGCAATAGTATGAGTGTCCAGCTAAACGTTCAAGCATTTGATCAATAAAAGGTAAAGGAAAGTGATCTTTTCTAGTGGTGGCATTCAATTTTCTATAATCAATACAAACCCTCCAACCGGTTTGCACACGAGTTGGGACAAGTTCATTCTTATCATTCTCCACCACCGTCACACCTGATTTCTTTGGTACTACTTGTACCGGGCTTACCCACTTGCTATCGGATATGGGGTAGATAACACCCACTTCCAAAAGCTTGAGTATCTCCTTTTTCACAACTTCCATCATGGGAGGATTCAAACGACGTTGCGCTTCCCTAGTAGGCTTTGCATCATCCTCCAAACGAATTTTGTGCATACAAACGGCAGGGCTTATACCCTTGATATCGGCAATTGTCCATCCTATGGCCGTCTTGTACTTCCTTAGCACCCTTAGAAGTTTTTGCTCCTGTAAATCACTAAGCTTGTTAGAAACTATCACCGGTAACTCTTCATTATCACCCAAGTACAAGTACTTAAGGTGGTCGGGAAGAGGTTTCAATTCTAAAATCGGAGATTTAACTATTGAAGGTACAAGCTTTTCATCACTGCATGGTAAAGAAATAAAAGAGATATTATGAGTTTCCGGGCATCCTTGGAGTGAATTAAGATCACCAAGGGCTTCCTTGACTTCATTACCACACTCTACACCATTATCCATGGATGTAGTTAACACGGTTTCCAAAGCATCATCACCGTTTAATTCAAACATTTGTTGTGCCAATGAATCCATAACATCAATGGAGAAACAAGAGTGGACATCGCTAGGATATCTCATCGTCTCGAAAATGTTGAAACGTATTTTTTCTCCATCAAACTCCATAGTTAGCGTTCCCTTATCCACATCAATTATGGTTTTCGCCGTTTTCATGAAAGGACGCCCAAGAAGCAATGGAAGAGACGAGTCCGGAGCACCTTCGTCCATCTCTAACACACAAAAGTCCGCTGGAAATACAAGTTGATTAACCTGCACAAGAACATCCTCAACAATACCCATTGGGTAGACATTAGATCGATCGGCTAATTGCAATACAATTTCAGCCTTTTTAAGAGGACCAAGATCAAGTGAATTGTACATTGACGCAGGCATAACATTAACGGAAGCACCTAAGTCCAACATAGCTTTGTTAAAAGTTTTGTTACCAATTGTGACGGGAATGTCAAAACTACCCGGATCCTTGCACTTAAGTGGGAGTTTGTGTTGTAAGATTGCCGAGGCATTCTCCCCCCACACTAAGCACTTCATTACCTTTGAGCCTTTGTTTGTTGGTACACAAGTCCTTCAACACCTTTGCATACTTTGGAACTTGCTTGATAGAATCAATGAGTGGTATGTTCACATGGATCTTTTTAAGAACGTCTAAAATCTCCTTTTCTAGTTCCGCCTTCTTAGAACTTGCAAATCTGCGAGGAAAAGGTAAAGGAGGAACATAAGTAGAAACCGGAGTTTTAGAGTTAGGAATAGGTACCTCAGAAGTTTGGGGAGACTCCTCATTATTCTCCTCCAAAACAGGTTCCTTTGGTGTCTCCACCTTGCCCGAATCAACAACTTCGGGTTGCACAAGTTGTGTACCGCTTCTCAACGTAATAGCATTGACACCCTCTTTTGGGTTAATAGGTTGAGAAGGGAGTTTCCCACTATTTTGCGCCTTCAATTGGTTCAACTCAATAGCCATGGAGCCCATTTGTGTTTGCAACTCCTTAATAGCACTCTTAGTCTCTTGTTGACTTTCTTTGAACATGGTGGAAATACCTTGCATAAAAGTTTGAAGCTTTGCATCAATATCAGCACCTTGAGTTTGCATTGATTGTTGTGCTTGAGGTTGCTGAAATTGTTGCCTCGGCTGGAATTGTTGTTGTTGAGGTTGAAATCCACTTGAAGAGTTGAAAGTAGGTTGTTGAACCGCTCCTTGCTTGTTGGCATAGCTAAAATTGGGGTGATCTCTCCATCCCGGATTGTAAGTGTTTGAGTAGGGATCATACCGTCTTTGTTGATTTGGAAAGATCGCATTAGCTTGCTCGTCCTCATAAGAGTGAGGAGAAGTTGGTATAACCGCGGATGCCACTTGTTGCAACATTGCTGTCATGTTACCCATTTGTTGACGAAGTTCCTCCACCTCGCTCACTTCACTCACCCTTCTTAGAATCACATCCGAACCACGACTTAAGAATTGTTGTGAGTTCGCTGCCATGTTTTCAATCAATTCTCTAGCTTGTGCTACCGTCTTGCTAACTAGTGCACCACCACCCGCAGCGTCAATAAGATTCCTATCACTTGATTGGAGTCCTTCATAGAAGTATTGGATGATCATAGCGTCACTAAATTGGTGGTGAGGGCAGCTTGCAACCAATCTCTTGTACCGTTCCCAACATTCATATAAGGATTCTCCCACGTTTTGCTTCATCCCACAAATTTCTTTGCGAATTTGAGTAGCCTTGGATGCAGGAAAATATCTCTCCAAAAAGAGTTTCTTCAACCCATTCCATGTTGTGACACTTCCGGGAGGTAAATAGTACAACCAATCCTTAGCACTATCCATTAAAGAGAAACGGAAAACCTTCAACATTGCACCATCCGCCTCAACATTTGCTGGAAGCATAGCCGTGACAATGGTGTGGAAGTCCAAAAGATGTTTGTTAGGATCTTCATTCACCATGCCATGGAATTTTGGTAATTCTCTAAGCAACCCCGGCTTTATCTCAAAAGTAGAGTTCGTTTGAATACACCCCTGTTGTGTATCAAGCCTATGAGAAGCTAAGTCCTTGAGTGAACGATTTGCATCACCCATTTCTTCTTCTTCTCGTTGTCGGAAAATCTCTTCTCCTACTTCCTCCTCGTGCTCGTCCGTTGTGTCTTTACTTGGTTGGAGTATTGTGCCGCGTCTAGTAGCTATCCCGCACCTTGGATAATTCCAATCCTTAGAAGCCAGAGATTATGCACCTGCAAACAATTCTCGCAAAACAAGTGAGAAACAAGACAAGAATCGAAAAGCAAAGATAAAAGCGTAAATTGTAAAAAGAAACTAAAAACTTAATAACAAGCCGTATGCCTCCCCGGCAGCGGCGCCAAAATTTGATCGTGTGTCAATCCGTCAAAAATAATTTCACTTTCTTACGCACTAAATTTAAATGAAGCACAAGGTAAGGAAGAGTTCGTATCCACAGAGAGGCGTTTGTTGTTATGTAAATTTCAGTTTCTAAAGTAACCCAAGGTATGTTTGTTGTTTAAGAAATAAAAATAATTGAAAGCAAAGTAAATAATTTGAGAAATCAATAAGGAGAAGATATTGGTCAAGGGATAGTATCATTCACAAACATGTATTTTCATCAATGATTAGAATTGGTATTTAATCTCGTATTTATTAAAAGTCCTAGGATATCTTGATCGCAAGTATAACCCGTTAATTCCTGTTTTCATCACAACCACATTAAAAGATGCATATGTGAATTCTTCGTCGAAAGCAACCTAAAGTGTAAAAGCACAATTAAGTTTAACTCCCTAAAAGCATTAAGATTTATGGAATAAGACTCATCAATGCAAACGAATGTGTAAAAGCACTAGACGTTTTAACAAAAGTTATGATTCACTTGTGACTAATAGGATGTATCACTACAAGCACTAACCACAATTATGCTACTTAGAATCGGGGATAAACAACTTTTTCGTATTGAAAACCCTAATATAGCTCCGAGAGATGAACACAAATCGGATTGATTCCGACTCAACCTAACAAGTTTTCAAATCTTATAACACTATTAA
Organism: Papaver armeniacum; assembly: GCA_023531295.1. NCBI lineage: Eukaryota > Viridiplantae > Streptophyta > Magnoliopsida > Ranunculales > Papaveraceae > Papaver > Papaver armeniacum. The sequence goes on along the minus strand of JAJJWW010018144.1, from coordinate 140,277 downwards.
TTGTGAATCACAAACAATAATTACTGAGACAAAACTAATTCATTGAATCAAAAGCATGTTGAGAAATCAACTTTTATCCCATAACCAATAATAAGTTTAGCTACTCATAGCTATGGAGTTCATCATCATCAATATTCAATAATAAAACAAGGAAGAAGAAGAACAAAACCAAACCCTAGAAGCGTAAACAAAACGGCTCTCCAAAATTCCCCAAGAAAAAGATATCTCATGTGTTGTAGAAAACCTCCCTTTTATAGCTTTTCTCCAACTTCTAAAATTAGGTCTAGTCTTCAAAGTCCATTAGGTGAGAATCTACCAAGCCCATAAGAAGGAGAAACCCGTGTAGAAAATACGCCCCGAAAACGGTCGCCGGAAGTCTGGGATTGTGGCCGGAAATCGTCCGGAAAGTCGCCGGAAATCGGCTCCGGTGACCGGCAAAGTCCGCCCGGTCACCGGTCAACGGGTCGGATAGGCGGGTCAACGGGTTAACTCGGTCAGCACCGAGTCGGGGAGAGTCGGTCCGGTCAACTCGGTCGGACCATGACTCGGATGTGAGTCACCAGAATCAATATCTTACTAAGTCGGATAGGCCGACTTGCCAAAGCCATTGCCATTTACCGAGCCAACTTGTATTGCACCAAGATGGTGCATCGGTGCGCCTTCTCTTGCCATCATTTCCTTAGCAAGACAACATCATTATCTTCACGCCTTCACCGCAATATCCATTACAACTCGCATCTTTCTTTGCATTATCTCGCTCAACTATGTATTAAGTCACAACTCAAGAATAAACCCATCTACCGACATCTTGTTTCTCCGTATCATCATTGTGCTTAATCCCTTTGCACCAATACCAGACCACCAATCATTCTTATTCAAGCCTCGCTACTACATATAAGCTTACAATCTGCAATTGCCCGTAATCTGGGCTTACATCCTTAGAATCCATGAGAACCAAAGAACTCCACCAGAGCAGCAAAGACAACTCGAACTGCACCCTCGGCTCCTTATTTCCCGTAACACAATCAAAACTGCAGCAATCACAAGTAACCACAGCTCAACCGAGCAGCCATCATCTCAGGCCCAAAGATCGGCAACCTCAGCCGCATCCGCATCTCTCAATTTGCAATTTCCAAAATCCCCAACTCAAGTTTCACCAACTCCAATTGCTCAAGACTACCTCCATCAATCGAACCCAAGACAATTCATCACATTCTTCTCAAAGAACATCATTCCATATACCGCACTAGAACATACTCTCTCACACCGCAACCTCATGACCACCACCAATTCCACATACCATAGCTACACCACCAACAACTTCCCCTGCATCATTTCATGACTTCACTGAGTCATACCCATCATTGCACCACTATGACTTAGCCCCAGCTGCTACTTGAACTCACAATTCAACCATGCCCTGTAATCTCCAACCTCGCTAGCAATTCTACCTACTGCAATGCTTCCCTGGAATGTACGATTGAATCCTAAACATTCATCTAATCTGCCAACTACTCCGAGCAACACAGCCGCAATTCCATTAACAATTTCTTCTTCTCACCATCTCGCCATTCTCGATCTCCCCGTCTCTCGTGAATTCAAATCAATGTTACCGCACTCAACATCCTAACTCAATTGCAAAGACCAAATCCCCCACTGTTGTATACAACCAGCACCTGGGAGACTCTTATTCAGTCACCGCCTCCCGTGTCTTTCCATTTCAATCACGAACCAAAACAAACCCTAAGCGGACCACCGATGACCACAGATTCACTCCACAATCAAATCCGAGTAGAACCCATTTTCTTGTTATCGATTTCGAACTCGCTTATCCGATTCATCACACAATAATTTCATCCCCGAATTCCTCAACTAAAGCACAAGAAGAACAACTTCCGTAGAAACCCCAACTCGAATCATCAAATCCTCCTTGTTCTTCACAAGATCAACATCATCTTCCTCCCTTTCCTGGTACTCGATTCAATCATCAATTAACTTTTCTTTCCTCACAATTTTATCTCTCGGACCAACAACAGCAGCCATTTTTCTCATTTTCAGCTCTCACTTCTCTTTCACAGAAACAACAATTCTGAGGCTGAGAACAATTTCTCGACCAAATGATAAGGTTGCTCAGTACGGCCATTATTAGGGCACCCCGGATAATGGATATGGGCCACCAATAAATCTCTTTGTATTGTCGATCTGGGGACGGCTGACAAGCTTAATTGTTGACTTTGCTTACAACCTTCTCATACGGACCCGGAATGGCCTCGTTCTTTCGCCGATAGCTTCGCCTTTTTGCTCCAATTGGGATGATTTCCGCTTCTTTTCCTCCGTGCGACTCCAGAGTACCTAATAACTCAAAAGCACGCGTAAAGTACATAATTCACAAGAAAAATAGCAAAGAAAGCATAAACTCTATATAGTAAATACGGTGTATTCTACACCTATCAATCATCAGAAAAGATTCTTTTTGTCCACACTTCTGTGGAGTCTCCAGAAATTATTTCGGAAGGTTATCCTTCTTACCTTCAACGTGTGCGGATTTCTCTCTTTATTCCCGCGCTCGCACACATGAGAGACTAAAAAGCGGTCTTTTTGAGTGCAATTATCATAAAACCCTATTAGTGAGGCGAAGTCGAGGCTTATGATCACAATCGAACCCGAATTCTTTCATATGGTATGGTTATTTCTCGCTCAGCACGTAAGGATGAGAATGCGTTCTTTGATAGTTCTAACTTCGTGTTACTAGCATGCGAAACTCTATGTCCTCATAGCTCCTTGGATGCTTGAGACTCTTTTACACTCGAAGTTGGAGAAGGTTTTGTGGGTACACCTCTGGTAAACCCTCACGAGATTACAACTCGTCCACTAGGGACACCTAGGGGTTTAAAGGCTTAGTGCATACGCTAAATGCATTCGAGAGACCAGCGACAAGTGGTATAGTTAGGATTTCTTAATTTCTGTTTCACTTGAGGACAAGTAAAATTCAGGTTTGGGGGTATTTGATGAGTGCCAAATATTGCATATTTCTACACCTTTTTATTGGCATTTAACTCATCTTTTGTGCTCAGAAATCAGATATTATCCCATATTCTGTATTTTCTTTGTTTTCAAGAATAAATATTTGTACTAATTAATTTTGTGTTTTTAGGTAGTAAATAAAGCTCGGAGAATCTGAGGAGCCAAAAGAGAAGAAAATTGGAGACGAGCGTCTATGGAGCAGAAAGCCAGAGCCCGCACGCGCATCAGTTGCAACCCAACAAGGAGCAACCCATTTACAAGACATGGGCTTGAGCTATCCAAGACCCGTCCCATACCCGGATCCAAAACCGCCTATATCCTGAGCCGTGAGATCTTACACTTCCAGATCCAACGGTCGCTCCATCCGTCCCATCAGTTATCGCTGCTCCCGCGCCACACCGAAGACACCTATATCTTCTCCCAAACCAAACACACCCTTCTTCATTTCTCATTCTCGTCTTCTCTTTCTCCCCGACACCTGCAGAGAAAACCATTCTCTTCCCCCGACCAAAATTGCAGAGCCGCCTTCCTCAGCCACCTTCCACAGCCACCAACAACAACAACCGCAATAGCGCAGCCACCTTTGCCCCTCCTAATTGCTCTCTAGCTCTTTCTTAGCTTCTTCCATAGAAGCTAAATGAGAGATAGAAAGAATTAGGGTTAGGGTTAGGTTTTCACGACAGGGGAGGAACATCAAGTAAGGAGTTCTCAGAGCCGCATGAACAGAGGAGACAGCTGATTGAGCGACGTGGGTGAGAGGGTATTCTCTTATTTCTCCAATTGGAAGTAAAATTAGGGTTTTTGGTTTTGCATGTATAAATAGGGCTTATCAGTGTTTGTGAAACTTCATGCCTGGGCTAGCCAGAGCACCAACTTAGTTTTATTTGTGTTTTATTGTCTCTGAAATGTTCTAATTTGATTCACCAGGGTGTTGATGAAACCCCTGATTTTCATGTCAAAGCATACTTATCCTTAGCTGTGTTTTTGCTGGATTATAATATGATTAGGATTAAGTGATTAATTGATGAAGCTTACAAGCTCGTGATGAGTTGTATCTTTGTAAGAAGACAAACTCATACTAGGGGTTAATTAGCAAAATTAGTTATCAAACATCCATTTTAGACCTTCAAAGGAAGGCACAAGAACATAGCTTAAGATACCTGGCCTGAGCATGAAGTTAGAGGTGGATTCACTAACCTGGCAGCTTGCAATTTGTTACAACCCATCCTTTTCCTTAGTTCATTGTCACATCTTTATCCAGTCGTATCGACAACCTCAGCTGTGTTACACTTCTTTGAATTCAGTTTAGTAAGCCCTAGATTAACCATACAGCAACCCAAGTCTCTGTGGGATCGACCCGTATTTGCCCTGTTTTACATTGTAGACACCGTGCACTTGCGGTTTATAATATTGTAGGTTTCTCAGCCTACCAGATAGCAACGCATGCGAGTTTGACCGAGCAATGCTCTAACATTATCTACACGCATAACCAAAGCACGTGGAGAGAGATGATGTGGCAGAACCCGAATGGCAAATGATAGCGGTAAACGAAGGTACAATCTGTACTGAGGCTGGGAAGTTCCCGAAGGAACGTGGGTCAGCTGAGGTGGAAGAGTCCGACTGGAGAAAGCACGCGGTGAATGAAGGTACCATCTGTACGGAAGGTATATCAGAGAACGATGGGTCCAAAGACAACAAAGATATACATGGAGCAGATGGGGCTATAAATACCAAGCTTCACCAACAAACCAGGGGCATTCAATATCTAGGAGAGAAGATCTAGTCAAAAGCTTATACCTTTTTAATGTTTAGAACTTAAGTATTTACTTTAACTTGAGTTCTCTCTATTACTTTGGGAAGCATTTAATATCTTTGTAACCACCACAACTTAATACAAACAATCACTCATTACCCCATGGACGTAGACGAAATTCGAACCACGTAATCTCTTGTGTCTCATGATAACTTAGTACTGTTTACGTTATATGTGTGTTCTTCGTTATTATTGTGATCTTTAATATATTTTATTACTTAGCATTATAAGTTCAATAGAGGAATCAATACTACTTAGTATCCGATTCTCTGAGCTGTATACATTATGTAGACTATGGGAAAATTAGTAGTCACAGTTTAGCGCTAGAAGGTTTTGCTCACCAGCTTGATTTTTCATATTCCTTTATTTTTAACTTACACATCTTCTGTAACGAAGAGATCTGTGCTCTACAACGATGAATCTCACTTTCTAGTGATTTGTTCATCCGTTATTTACGTATGTTCTTTGAGTTCATAGCCTGTAAAGACCTATAACATCACAGATCTACAAAGTTTTTCGCAAAAACACACTCACAAAACGTTAAAACTTTTGTTTTATACTAAAACGGCCTTTTCCGACAAGGCATCCTTTAGATCTGAGTACCTCTGACTACAGATAAGGAAAAAAGATCTTCCAAAGCATTTAATAACCTCTTTTCTTGGGAGATCTGACACCATTTTTAATTGGTTTTCAACATTTAAGGTTGTTCTTTCCAAGGGTGTCATAAGAAATTTAATACCTGTCTTTCAAGGCGTCATTTCTAATTGCTGTTTTTAACAAAGGCATCCAAGTAGCAGATTTTTCCACTTTTTTCTGTGTCAACAGGACAGTCAAAGACCTAAACCATGCGAAACCAAGTGACTTACCAACAAGCTCACGACTAGCAGTTACGAGAGGAAGATCTCAAAAGCCATCTCAAGCGAATCAAAGAACAGAAGCAGAGGACGGGCAAAGTGAAATAGCAAGAAGAACAGTTGCTAACAAGCCACCTATTCCTGCTGAAGGGATGGGGAAAACATCGGGAGAACAACCACTTTACGTCATGCCGTTACCGGAGCATCCCAATGTCATGCAGCCACCTGCGGCCAACGCAGGGTTACCCAGAACCTTAGTTCCTACGGGACGAGGGTTGGGAAACTTAACCCCGATCCAGATAGATCCCGACGCTCCGGTCATAGAAGAAGGAGTGGATGACTCTGAGGATCCGGCCGACAACACTCCCCAGGATGGTGGAATCCACAATGAAGATCAAATGGAAGCACAAGTAGCAGCTTTGCTACTCTGTAACAAGGAGCATGAGGATGCAATGCACGTGATGGCCCAGGAGAACCAGAACCTAAAAGATATGCTGGATGTACAGATCGAAGGTTCCCAAACTCACCCTCCGTTTAAGAGGCGTGAGAATGGAACTATCTTAGGAAGACGAAGGGTGGATCTTAATCCAACAAAGGCTAACCCACGAGGGGGAGCTAGAAAGACACGCCACGATCCAGATGAAACGGATCCAACATACAAGTCCTCTCAGTCCTGCTATGATGAGGCATTCTCCAGAGATGCTCACAATGTGAACATGGTTATGGATCAAATGGAGAAGATGCGGAAAGAAATACAAGGACTAAAAACCGGCCACGCAGGCGCAAGGCTGGAAGAAGTGCTCCAAGAAGCGACAACATCTCTGTTGTCTTTTCGCATTTTGAGGGAACCCATCCCTGCGAAATGCCTAGTACCTACGTTTCAGGCATACAACGGTACCTATGATCCCGCAGCCCACCTACGGTACTACACTTGTGTCCTTGCCCATTGGGAAAGAGATGAGGTAGTACTTTGTAGGTACTTTCCTGCAAGCTTGACAGTATCAGCATTGGCAAGGTATGACAATTTACCAACAAACTCAATTGACTCTTTTGAGCAATTGTCTACGGTGTTCTTGGAGACATACATGTACAACAAGTCAACAAAGGCAGGGTTAGATAGACTATTTGCTTTAGCTATCAGACCCCGGGAAACATTGATGCAATACACAGACAGGTGGCAGAAGACATGCCAAGCAATCGGGAAAGTCAATCCAGAAATTATCATTAATTGCTATAAGTACGGACTTGATAGAACCTAAGCTATCTTCTTGGAGCTTCACAACCGAGCCCTTGATTCCGAATGAGAGCTTAGGGTTGTCCAAGATCGCTATATCGGACTTGAAGAAATCCAGAAGGACAACCCCAAGGCGCAAGCAAAGATAACAACAGCTCCGCAACGAACCAACTCTCTGAAGCCAATTCCGGAGATACCTAAGAGGCAAAATGAAGCCGGAGGCAGAACCATCTCTCGAGACAAAAGATCAAAATACGGAGATGGCAAATGCAGAGGAAAAAGAAGAGAAGAATTTGTAGATAAAATCTACACAAAGCTGAACACAACGTTCTCTCACATTCTAAGCAAGGAAGGAGCAAAGCCGGGCTTTCCTTACCCTAATACTAGAGGAAAGCAACCGGATAAAACAAAGGAGGCTAAGGAGTACTGTGAGTACCACCAGTACTACGGGCATACAACTGATACATGCTATCACGAAGGAAAGTTCATGGAGTATGTGCAAATCCAATCGACTGACGCTGAGGTAGTCCCCAATAAAAGGGTAGAACTACCTCAGGACAACAAATACATCAACATGATCACCTTCTCCAGCGGAGGCCAGGAGGAGTTACTCGAAGACATCCTCGAGTTAGCTCGAAACTGAAGAAAGTTAGAATCCCACGAGGTGTTCAAGCTAAGTGGACCACCCACTAGCACTTGGGAAGAATGGATGGCCACACCATTAACATTCTCAACAAGAGACGTCAACCAGGAAGTCGAGATGCACAACGATCCACTTGTGATCACTCTACCAATACATGGGTGGAATGTTAACAAGGTCCTCATTGATGGGGGCAGCTCGTTAAATGTATTGTTCTACGAACCCTACCTACGTATGGGTTTGAAAGCTGAGCAAATGGATTCGTCCACTTGCACAATATACGGTTTCAACGGAGCAGTCTCTAGACCAAAAGGAGAAATAGTTTTGCAGGTACGCGCAGGACCCTTAGTAACCAATACAAGGTTCTGTGTTGTGGAAGCACCTTCGCCCTACAACGTCATCATGGGACGAATATGGGTCCATCGGTTGAAAGGAACAACCTCGAAATATCACCAATACCTTCAATTGCCTATACCCATGGGTGAAATGGAAATCAAAGGTGATCAACAAGATGCAAGGTTATGCAATCTAGTGGAGGTCAGACTCAACGAATAAAGAGTTGTCGCACAGCAACACGAAAGAAAAAGACGAAATGCAAATACCAGCGAAGTAAAAAATACAGGCTTCAAAGTACCCGAAGCCCCCTCAGTTCAATAAGCAAGCACATCCGAAACACCAGCAATGGATGTCTCCACCAAATGACAATTACAGAAAAGCACTCCTCAACGACCTCAGAAACAAACCTTCCCACCGGTGGAACCAACAAAGAAAATCAACATCGGAACAGAGGCGGAACCAAAGATGATCAACATTGGAACTTTAATAGAAGAGGACGAGGAGATACAAGTACAAAGGCTACTACGGGATCACGCAGATATCTTTGCGTGGTCAATGGAAGACATGCCAGGAATTGACCCGAATTTGGTCTCCCACCACCTTCGGCTCAAACCAGAAATGCCACCATTCAAACAACATATCCGCAAGGTGGCAGATATCTACCAAGAGGCAGTAGAAAAGGAGTTGCAAAAGCTCCTAGCAGCAGGATTCATACGAGAAGTCAAGTATCCCACGTGGATATCCAACATGGTCATCTTACCTAAGAAGAACGGAGGCGTACGCATTTGCATCGACTTTAGCAATCTCAACAAGGCGTGCCCCAAGGACAGCTACCCGTTGCCAAATATTGACCAGATGGTTACAACCAAATCGCCCTTGCAGAAGAAGACCAGGAGCATACTGCGTTCTTTACCCCACGAGGCTTGTATTGTTATACAAGGGTGCCTTTTGGACTAAAGAACGCGAGGGCAACATACCAGCGATTGTTAGACAAAATCTTTAAGCCATGGATAGGCAAGATACTAGAGGTCTACCTGGACGACATGCTATTCAAGAGCAAAGAAGCGAAAAATCACCTGTCAGACCTAAGGGAGATATTTGAAGCCATGAGAAACTTTCACATGAAAGTAAACCCGGAGAAATGCACGTTTGGAGTAACCTCAAGTAAATTCCTAGGGTACTTGGTAACTAAGCGAGGAATAGAAGTGGACCCCGAAAGGGTCAGAGCAATAATGGAGATGTCATCTCCAAAAACACTAAAGGAAGTAAAAAATCTAAATGGAATCTTAGCCTCCATGGGAAGATTCATAGCAAGGTCATCGGACAAGTGCAAGGCATTCTTCGACACACTAAGGAAAGGAAGCAGGTTCGTGTGGACCACGGAATGCGAACAAGCTTTCCAAAAAATCAAGGAGTATTTGACATCAGTACCCATCTTACAGAAGCCGGAGCCAGGTGAGATACTCACTTTATACTTAGAGGCAACAAGCTACGTTGTAAGCGCAATATTGGTACGAGACCAAGGACAAGGAGAAAAACCAGTCTACTACATCAGCAAAACACTCAGTCCAGCGGAGCGTAACTACACCAAAGTGGAGCAACTTATATATGCCTTAGTAGTGGAAACACAAAAACTAAGGATATATTTTGACGCACTTACCATCCGAGTCTTCACGAAGGCTCAGATAAGGCAAATCCTCGATAGCACGGAGAAAATTGGAAGGGTGGCAAAATGGAATGCCATGATCAAATAATTTCACATAATCTTCGAAACTAGAAAGGCTGCGAAATCACAAATCTTGGCAGACTTTTTGGCAGATCTACCTCTCAGCGACGAAGCGGAGATAGACGACATCCCATGAATGGAGGAAGACAAGCAAGAACTAGAATATCTGCTGGAACCCCCAGAATTCACGAAGATGGGAGATATTCGTAGATGGCTCCTCCAACGGAGAGGGCGCAGGCAAAGGGGTTGTAATCACTACACCAAATTCTGAAATTAGTAACTAAAATTCGTAACGGTTTACTGGCCGTAACGAAATTCTGTTACAAATGGCCGTTACGAAAAAATTTGTAACAGGCCACAGCCGTTACGAATTTTTCAGTATTTCGTAACAGAGTTTAGCCGTTACGAAATTTTTTTCTAGGCGTGCCAGCCACACGCTTGGTCACACCTAGGTCGTAACACCTGAAATTTGTGCGTGTACCATTCACACGCGTACTATTATATTTCCACCCAAGATGAGTAACACTAGAGGATATTTCCTCCCATGCGTGTGCCATTCACATGCGTGATTTTGGTATATACCCTAATGAAAACAGATCGAACTTTTCATTTTTTTCATTTCATTTTTTCCCTCTTCTGCTCTCTGCCTCTCTTCTCTTCCTCTCAGCCATGAAAACCAGATCGAGTTTAAACGATCACAAAAATCTCGATCATCTAAAAAATCTCAATCATCACAAAAATATCTTCCTCTCAGCCGATGAATCCATCTGTGTAACTTGATTTTGCAAAACCTAATCTCATAAATTTTTCGATTTTTAGGGTTTAGTCTGTTTTTCAATAACTTAATCTCATATCAGCAAACCCAGTTTACAGAAAACAAATCTATCTTTGAAGTTCGCAAACCCTAAGAAGATTTTGAGACTCTAAGAAGATTCAAGTATAAACCCTAGAAAAATCAGGTAAAATTTAAACTTTATTACTTGTTTTTGTTTTTGCTTTTGAGGTGAATCTGTATGTCTTAGATGCTCAGTTGAATTTGTACCTTTAAAGATGCAAAAGGGAATCAAGAGAGAAGCTTCAAGGTAGTGCTGAATAATTGGGTATACTGGCATATGACGAATCTGTCAAAAAGTGAACTTGATCTACTTTTAGGCGAAATGGTAAATCCAACTTTAAATCAGATGTGTGTTAATATTCTTTTCCTCTGATTCTTGCTTTGTTTGTTGTTAAACTAAGGATTTTTATTGGCACTGAGTTCTTTATAATCCATGTAATTATGCTTATTGTGTATATTGATTTGCAGAGATGGGTTTTATTTGATTCATGGAAGTTGGAAGATGTTGATAGTTGAATCATGGGTTTTCTTGTGTTCTTTTTGTTTTTTTCTATGTGGGTTCCTCAGAGTTGGTAGTTGAATCCACTAAATGAGTTTGAAACCTCCTTACCTGTTTAAGAATTTTCCACAAGTTGTCTTATCAATGCGAAACTTGGATTTTTCCCCCCTCGTTTTTCTGAGTTGAATGATCAATATCCTCATAAACTTAAAATTGACGTGTTTAGTTCTGATGCTAATTTGCCCAAGGGTTAGGTTAGGATAGTATACATTTCTTTGCATTATAAAAGCATGTGTGGGTTTCTATGTCAGTTAGATATCTCCAGACATACAATGCTACCGTCGAAGTTTTCGTTTTTCCTGATTATTTGATTGAGTTCAGTTTGTACTTCTTAAGGTCTTCGATGTTACCCTCAAAATGTACTGTATTTGACTATAATAATTCTAGAAGTACATATTGTGTGAGGGTTGCATTGTGATGGTGTCTTTACTACTCTTTTGCGCAGCCTTGCACAATCTGATTCGAGAGCTAAATCTTGGTTTCGTTTGGAGGATCTTCTCCTTGCTAGAAATCAGTTTAATCTAATACATTTTTAAAAGAACTTTGGCTATGTAGTTTTAAGTTTTGTTTTAACGATCCGGAGATAAAAACCTTGGATTTAAATCTCTTTCTTCCTAACGTTTTTAGGACTTGCTTCCTCACTGATTGTGATGTGTCTATTATACACTATGTTTAATGTATGTTGATATTAAGATCGGTGTTTTCTACATCTCAAGGATTTAAAACATGGGTTGGTTTCACATTTGTTGATGGTGTACTGGGTTGGTTTTACATTGTTGATAGTGTATTGTATAGTTCATCTCGGAACCGGATATAGTGCCGGCTCAATCTCTAAATAAGGAGCTGTTAATAATCATATTTTTGAGTATCGCATGGTCTAATAATAGATCAATTTAAAGTGGCTAACTTTAACGCTAGTTAGGTTCATGGGATTAATAGTGTTGTGTACTGTTCATGGCATTTCAATTATTGATCTATTATTCTGTGGTCTTACACTTGTAAATATTAAGTCTGATAGTGTTGGAATCATTGGTTGATCCTTTTCTCTTAATCGGTGTGCTGTATACACGAGTTTTATTTTTGTAGTATGGGTAGGGAGCTTTACAGTTCTAGATAATAGTGAATGGTAATGTGGAAATGGAAATGTAAAATTCTGGCTCTAGTGTTTAGATAGCCCATAGGATAAATTGGGTGCGCTTATGGGAATTTCGTGGTCAGATGGGCAGTTGATCATGTACCGGTATAGTAAGTATGGGAACGCTATGTGAAAATGAGTGGCGACATATAATTTGATGTTGTGGTTGGCTCGATTCTCATGAATTAAATTGGGATGACTGAGGGGTCGCATGGTATTCCATGGTACTATTGGAATAGGTGAGTCGATGTGAACACTTATTTATCTAACGCACATCTGGTTAATTAGGTGGACCAGAAACGGCAGATATGAGTATTGTGGTTTGATTAGTGTGTTCAACTAGCACATAATTTGGCCTGAGCTAATAACAGAGTGGGATAGAACGTTAGCTTCTGCTTGGTTAACATGGGAAGTTTTGGGACCTTATTCTGTTTTTCTCATTTCATTTTGGGAGCAACCTTTCTTTTACAAATATTTAGACAATGATTTCACTGAACTATTCTTATTGTTTCTCTATTATTAGTGTTTCTCTATTGTGACTGCAATAGGCCTTATACCTATAACGTTGTATTTTCCAGGGACAAGAAAACAAAATGGAGAGTATTAAAAAAGACAAGGCATTGGCAGAGGCTAGAGCGAACAGAGAGGCTAGGTCTGAACTTGAGAGTTGTTTGAGAGAATCAGAGGAGATTCAAAGTACACTGATTCAAACACTTAAATAATTGAGGCAAACTACACGGGACAACAGGTAATACTTGATTCAAACACTTAAATGATTGAGGAAAAAGAAAACATATTCCGTAAAGACATTGAATCTTCAAAAGTGCTAACACTTTCTACTGGATTCTTATGTTAATACTTGTTGGACATCTGGGTTGCATCTTGGTGGTCACCGTATCGTCCTAAAATTATCCTAAGCACTATAATTTGATTAATTTGTAATTGACATAAAGATAATAAATATCTTTGAGGCGAAAAACCAGATCATTTAAAGAAAACATATTTAGCCATTACTCATGAATCTGTAAAGACATTGTATTCTATACTTGATCTTCAAAAATGTGCTATCAGAGTCTGAGTTTAACCTTTGTTTAGAGACTTTTAAGGGGTCTTATTCAAGGGTTAAGGCACTTTCTATACATATCTTTAAAAATTTACGGATTCTTATGTTAATGTTGTTTAATGGACACACGGACATTTTTATTGATGCCATGTTTTATTTTTACATTTTGTTTGTAGGAAATTGAGCGTCGGTGCGAGGAGATGGTTACACTAGTTCCTGAGTCTACGAGACCACTTTTGAGATAGATAGAAGCTATGCATGTAAAATTTAAGGTATTCAAAGAATCCTGATGATGTTTTTCCTAGTTTTCCTATTTTAAATATATCGATGGAGATGATTTAAAATTTAATAAAAGAACTGTTACTATAGAACACAGACTGTCAAATACTATTAAAAGCATATACTATTGGTCGAGTCTTGATTGAGCATCTTTCTCTTGCTCGAAGACAGTATTTCCCAATGTTGATTGTTGGACTAGAAAATCTACATGTTACTTTGTTGCTTGCAGGTATGCGAGAACCATCCTCAGGGAGTTGTTTCGGTGAGATTCAAAGATACAAAGGATGCTCACAAGTGTATAGAGCCAATGAATGGAAGTTGGTAAGCACTGGTATGCTTTTGCGTTCAAAATTATTATTATTTGCATGTTTAACTGCTCAAATGGTAATGGATATACGTATATATATCCCTTAAGAAACTAAAAGCATATCATAACACTTATATCCCTATCTTACTTTGGCTTTGTATTCCCACTTTGTAGTCTGTATGGCATTAAAAATTGCATCCAAAGTAACTTAGTTCAGAGTCCAGACCCATTTGCATACTTAGAAGCAGAACAGAAAGATCTGGTTTGCGATTTCTTTTTCATGGTCAGTCAGTCACCATATTAAGAATAGCTATCCATGATTGCCAATGTTTATATACAGCTTGAGAAGTAAGAAATGTGTAGTTTCTGTTATCTCTAACCAACTGAATTTGGATTATGCTGTTGCATTTGCCGAATTTTCTTGTTCAACATGTCCATTAAAACCGTTGTTAACAGTGTTTTGTGTCTACATAGGAAGTACTGCGTAGCTGTTTCTTCTTGGAAGAGAGAGCTCCTGCAAGAGCAGTGGTCATGGATTGAAGATGCGTAGCTGCTGTCGCTTTTGATTCCATTCGCTTCACCAATTCTGCTTCAAACAACAATCTGTGGCATGAGAAGGCTGTTATGTGAGTCATGTTTCTGTGCATGTTAGTCTGCGACATGAGAAAACTTAGAAATAGGTTAGGAACTTAAAGACTGTTATTTAGTGTTATCTTATATGTTATTTAAGTTCTAAACAGATATTGTATGAGCTTTAAGCCACTGAAAACTTAGAATTCTCTTAAGTTTCTAACCATCTATTGTGTTCCCTCAAAACATAGGAATTTTCTGAAGTTGTTCTTGTTGAAACTTGAAAGAATAAGACTAATTATTATTGTTGAATGTGTGACTGAATTTGGTTGAATTGAATGAAAGATTTTTGCAGGAAATTATTTTTGAATTCCGGCGTATTTCCGTCAGGGACTGAACTGCCGGTCAATATTGACCTGGTCAAAATTGGTCTGTGTTGACTAATTTTGCCCAGGTCAATGTTGACTGGCAGTAATTTTTTTGCTGTTACGAACAAATTCGTAACGGCTTGAACATGTTACGACCATGTAGTTACAAAATTTTCGTAACGACTCTCTTCTGTTACTAACGCCGTTACAACCCAAAATTCGTAACGTCTCCATTGCCGTTACGAAAAAATTGTAATACCCACTTTTGCAACAGGCAGTGGCCGTTACAACCCCGATTCGTAATGGATTTATTCTGTTTCTAATCCCAGAATTTGTTGTAGTGAATAACAACCCCCACCAGAGACCGACTCATCTACGCATTCAGGTTAGAATTTGAGCAATACACCAATAACATCACAGAATATGAGGCGGTCATACATGGCTTACGCTTGGCACGGGAGCTAGGCTTATCAGATGTTCGGTTGACTAGTGATTCGCAGCTGGTCATTAGACAAATCGAACTCAAATACCAAACTTTGGATCCAGTGCTATCTTCGTACTTAAAGCTAGCTCAGGAGCATGCGTCCAATATCAACAACGTAATATTCAGGCATGTATGTCGAAAAGACAACAGACACACAGATGCCTTGGCATTTATATCCTCTATGGTAAAAGATAGAAACACCACCGCCGTGCAAATTGGAAGGATCTACGAACCTTCGATAGAAGGACCCATCTCAGACGCTGAAAAAGACCTTTGCTGTCCAAACTCGGTCCATGAGAGAAGCTGATAAAGAAGCGAACGAAGAAACGAAAGAATCAGATGACAAATCTGAGGATTCTGACAAGGACCAATCCATGTCAGATGAAGACAATGAAGACGAAGCAGAAGATGATTGGAGGATTCCAATCCACCAGTATTTGGACAAAGTACCTTACCAGCCGATGTTAAGGAGGCTCAGAAGCTCGAACCAAAAGCAACGGTGTACAGCCTTCGTGATGGAATACCGTATAGGAGGTCATTTCTCGGACCTCTAATGCGGTGCCTCTCACGAACCAAAGGGAGGAAAATACTCCACGATATACACAGCGGAGATGCAGGCAACCACAGCGGAAGAATATCCTTGGAAGTCAAAGCTAAAATGCAAGGATACTATTGGCTAAGCATGGACGAAGATTCGAAGAATGTAGCTAAGCGATGCGAAAGATGCCAACGCTTTGCTAGGAAGATCAAAGCACCAGAAACGGAGCTTAACTCAGTCATCAGCCCTTGGCCGTTTGTCAAATGGGGGGTTGATATTGTCGGACCCTTGATAGAGGGAACCTCGAAAAGAAAATACCTTATCTTGGCTACGGATTATTTCACCAAGTGGGTGGAAGCAAAGCCTTTAGCAAAAATTAGTGGGATGTACGTCTTTAAATTCTTGTTTGAGCAAATCATATGCAGGTTCGGAATACCAGCCGCCATAGTGTCAGACAATGGCAAGCAATTGCAAGGAAAAAACATCGACATGTTGTTTGATACTTTCAACATTCAGAAGAACACGTCCACTCCTATATACCCTAAGAGCAATGGACAAGCGGAGGCCACCAACAAAGCCATAAAAATGAACTTGAAGAAGAAGCTAGGAGCATACAAAAAGAGGTGGTGCGAACAATTGCACAACGTCATATGGGCCTATCGAACTACAAGAAGGTCAGCTACGGGAGAAACACCATTCTTGCTGACCTACGGAGCCGAAGCAGTCATCCCAACGAAGATAATACTTCCAACAACAAAAACGGAGGCATGAGAGAATAATCTAACAACAGACTTGATGTTGGAAAAGCTGTATGACCTTGAATAAAGACAGGAAGTGGCTTTGCAAAAGATGGTAAACTACCAACGAAGGATAGCTCGGGAATACAACAAGCGGGTCATCCCTAGAAACTTTGTGGTCGAGGAATACATACTGTGTCAAATACCACCATATCAGAGAAAGAAGGAGTGGGGAAAGCTGGCTCCAAAATGGGACGGGCCCTACATCATACACGACATTGCCGGAAAAGGGTCTTATTACCTAAGGACCCCTAAAGGTGAAGTATTATAACATCCCTGGAATGCAATGTATCCAAAAAAGTATTACCCGTAAGAGAATGGTGATTACTCAGGAGAAGAAAGGAACATGGAGTAGCCTACCATGTTCTATCCCTGATCAAAGGTATTATAAACCTTACTAATCAATGAAAGAAACTTTTTGCTAAACGAAAGTTAGTTTTGATTAAATACAATTGGGTTAGAATAGACAACCTCCGTCAGGATTGACGATGAGACAAGGCAAGACATAACTGCACATATGTCAATACTCGGATCCTCGGGGCAATAGCTCCCTTCATGAGGCAATAAGAAAAAGTAAGATATCCCCTATAGAGGAAAGCAGTCTTCGCGCTGAACGCATAGGTTTACAGGAAAAATATTGCTCACGTAGGAACCTTCGCCACCACGGTACCTTCTGGCCAAAGGATACTTAGGTAGGTGTGGATGGGGAAAAACGGTTTGCTGGCTTTTTAGGAAAGTTAAGAGTCGAGCGTGTTGTCTAGACTCCTCAACCGAGCAAACTGCTGAACCTCACATAGATGCACCGTTGCAAAGGGGGTGCTTAGATTCGAGAGATCAATCTGTAGGACTCCGGCCTAAACCAAGACAATGGCCGTTCTAGAGTCAATTCGGTCGCAAAGAAGGAGATGGGTTGATCTGTAAGAGGGAAGTTGAGAATTGTGTGGGATCAGTGATGATCAAGGATTGTGGGTGTATTAAAGGTTTCTGCAATATTGCTGAACTGCTAAAGTTGAGTTCTATGAATAAGTTTGTATCGAGTTGTTGACAGATAATGATGATGCTGATGATGATAGTGTCCTCGATTTAGACTTATTTATATTGCAAGAATGATGAACCACTGATCCATGTAAGTGTGACGGTTTCTTGAGTGAAAGAGTGGGAAAGTGGGAGATCTTGGTAAAGTCAGTTCCATGTCGTGTGGAGACTTGACTGATCGTGCACCCACTACTTTGCTAACTCCTTCAACCGTTGACACAAATTACGCACTTTTCTCGTCGTGGATGAATCCACGTGTTGTAGGCTGAAAGACCAAAACCCTAGTTGTTATCCCCCAATATGACGTGATTGATGTCTCACGAATCATGGAGTCTGCATGACAGACGTATATTTAGTTTGTCAGTTGTTGACTGATTAGGCAATGAGCCTAGGTTTTGTTGAATCGAGCATGTTTGGCAAATGCTCAGTGATTCATGAATGTAAATATTGTTTGTCTGAGCAAATATTATAAATTCAATGAGTTGTTGAATATTGATGATTTACTGAATATATGTGGATTATTCGAGCAACTGGGCAAGTATTGCTCGATTTGAAAATACTGATAAATTACTGAATATTGATAGTTTGGATCAATATTCGAGCAACTGAGCAAGTATTGCTCAATTAGACGAATTACTGAATATTGAGAATTTGACGTGCAAATAAAAAAAAAAAAAAAAAAATTGAGCAAGTATTGCCCAATTCGACAAATTAACGAATGTTGATAATTTGACGTGCAATTGAGCAAGTGTTGCTCAATTCAACAAATTACTAACAATTTATTAAATATTGATAGCTGAATCAATATTTGAGCGACTGAGCAAAGTTGCTCAATTCGACGAAATATTTATTGGTGACGCGACCCAATAAAATATAAAAATATTGGTAGATTACCAGATATTATAATTAATCCCCGTGAATCAACATAAATTCATTTGGTGTTTGAACTTGCTCAGAATAATGATTTGTTGAGCGTTTGTTCGAAAACCCATATTTTTGATGAATTGCTCATTAGTCGACGAATTGCTGAAAATAGGTCATGAGCAAAGGAGGGACCGATCACATGAGCCCCAATAGCTCGAGTGAGCGTGCACCAGGGTTCTCAGTTGGAGAGTTGGTGAAAGAATGATGATTATGTGCCGGTTTCATCATTTATTGAAATATTGCTAGGTTCAGCATTAGACAAAACCTAAGTATGAAAGATGGGGGACCGACCAAGAGAGCATGGGACCGACTCTTGGTGGTCACGGGACCAATTGTTGGTCGTTTGAGCAATCTCCAGGTTGGTTGGAGAGAGTTCGGGCCCAGTATGAGCAATTGCGCAAATCAGGTCAGAATTATGAAAATGTGTGGGACCGGCTTTGTGCAATCCCTAGGGATAACCCTGGTCGGTCATTAAGGCATGCACGTGTTGCCATGGTGTCCGTGTCCCCGTACTGAGAGTTTCAGTATTTTCTGATGTGCGTTCGAGCGATATTGTGGATTTTCAGAAGAGTTTCATCTTGACTGAAATTCTTGATTTTTGTTGGAATGAGCATGTATGCTCAATTGATCAATAGTTTGTAAATATTAAAATAAGAGTATTTTAAAATTTAAAATTGCCGTGAGAGGCTAGCCGGTCATGTGACCATGTTGGCTTTTGAATTTTCATGATTTGAGCAAAATTTGAGAAATTATGAAGAAATCATGATTTTTGCTCAAACTAAGGAGTTTCATGAATTTGAGGAAAATAATAATTATAAAAGTCTAGGGATTGCAGGGTGTGGGACCGGCCACGGCTAGGGCATGGCCGGCCGGCTATGTTGCCCGGTCCCGCACTCCTTTCCATATTTTATAATATTATTTTTCATGAATCCGTGATGTTATGGAGAATCCTTAGTTTTTGTTGAAACGGAGAAGTTTCATGAGTTTAGGGAATAATAATTATAAAAAGCTAGGGATTGTGAGGTGTGGGACCGGCCACGGCTTGGGCATGGCCGTCCGGCTATGTTGCCCGGTCCCGCACTCCTTCCCCTATATTATAATATTATTTTTCATGAATCCATGAAGTTATGGAGAATTCATGAATTTTGCAAAAACAAGGAAAGTTGCTAAAATAAAGGTGTTTTTCATGAGTTCATGAAAATAACAAAATAGGGAAAAATAATGGAAGAAGCATGGGACCGGCCACGGCTAGGGCATGGCCGGCCGGCCGGTGAGCCCGGACCATGGGCGCTCCTTATTATTTTATTAATATTTGTTGTTTTCTCCTGTTTTGCGTAGGATTCCTCATCTGTCCATATTTTTGGATGCTCGTTCGTGCATCCGGGTGCTCAATCGTGCATCATTGTCGAGTACACTTACACTATTTTTGTGGGACTTACTCAGTGATGATCCAGATGCCCGATGTTTGAGTATTTATTGCTAATTCATGAAATTTAGTGTAGAATAATCCATGAAACAGAACAATAAAACGAGTAGTTATGTATTATCAATTTATAGGATCAGCTGTGGATTCGACCATGAACTCGGAATAATAAAACAGGCATTACCATTCCATGGGATCGTGGATTCGACCATAAAATTGGAGTAATAAAATTATCTATTACCATTCCATGAGATTAGCAGTGAATCCGATCAAGAAATTGGAATAATGATAATATAAATTATTATTTCCATTCCATGGGATCACGCCATGGATTCGACCATGGAATAGGAGCAATTGTTATTTCCATTCCATGGGATCAGGCCGTGGATTCGACCATGGAATAGGAGCAATAATAGATCATTCTGGGAATTCAGTGGTGAATATCACGGCAGAATTAATCTATGTGCATAGTCAGGAGACGGCTAATATCCCGAAGGTGTTCTCAAATCTTACAAGAACGCCCGAGTCTATACACGGTCGCCCTACATAGTCAGGATCAGTGAGTGTCACTGTCATGAAGGCACTGTTGCTCTCAATCTTACGGAGAACCGCCCAATCGTTCTTCTATGTAGAGGGGGGTAGCTCTCATGTAGTCAGGGAACAATGAGTATCACCGACGTACTGAAGGCGTTAAGCCCTCTCAACAAACAATTATGTAGGAGGACCGCCCAATTTTATTATTCTACATAGAGGGCATAATGAAATGCCAGGGATCGAACGCTCAGCTAGTGGAGGCTTTTCGAAAGACATGTTCATCATGGCTTCGTAAAATATGAATCGTCGGATGCCCGAAGCCGTATCAGAAACCTGCAGTATCATGATTTTACGGTTTTGACCTTTGTTGAAAATCCACCATCAACATTAAGTCCCCTGCTTAGTGAGGAATAATCATGTTCCGCAGTAAGCATTAGATGGTGATTTTCAGTCGACGAGATCGTGGTTGAACTCGGTCTACAAAGGAAGTTTCAGAATCCTCGATTTGCTCCAATGGTGTCATGTACGAGCAAATGTTCGGGTGAGGACCCTGATAGTGTGATAGAGTGTTATTTTGTGGACATGGAGAGGTGAAGTGCTACTGATTTGGTCGGTCAAAAGTCTAGTTTTCGGTCGATTTAGGATTTTCGGGCCCGAGCCCAAAAAAGGAAACCCGTGTTTTATTAGGTTTTGGAAATAAAATTAATATAAAAGGTAAGTAACCCTAATATTCTTATTGTTTTGATCTATTGAGCACCTTCATCTCTTCTTCACCTTCACGTGTGCAGCAGGGAAGAAAAAAAAATTCCGGAAAAATCAGCGTTGACGCTTGCTCGCGATCACCGTCCTGGTCGATTCCCGTGGCGACGGAGTGTAAGTGCGATTTTTTTTTTTTTTTTTGTTGTGTGTTTTGTGATTTCATGATTTGTTCATAAAACAAAAATCCCATAGTTGCATGTATACGTAGGATTTATGAAGAATTTGTTTTTAGAGAACGTATGAATGCCCGTTTTTCTCGTTAGTTTAGGAAACGAACAAAAATTCCTAATATGGAAGAGATACATAAAATTTTGCATAGACATGGTATAGTTGCAGTAGTAAAAGTTTTTTTTATTAGGTTTCATGAAAACCCAAGTTTGTTTTCAAAGCATGGACTTTGCAAATACTTTTAAGAACGTAGGATTGTTCGTAATAAAAGTAGTAAATAATAATCCTTAGAGTTAAAGGAAATTTTTGAAAAGACCTAGAGTTCATGATAAAGTTTATTTGTAAACTTTCAAAATTTCGTTTGGAACATGTGGACTTTTACAAAAATAGAAAAGACCCTGGTTTTCGTAGACGAATACTCGTTTGAGCAAAAAAGGGTTTTTTTTTTTGCGTGAGTTATTAAACTCACGATTTTTTTTTTTTTTAAAATACGTGACCTGTTCACGATTTGTTTTTTTTTAAAAAAGAAAAGAAAATCAGATTTTGATTTATGGGAAATTGTTGAAAGCAAACAATGTTTCCATGAGTTGATGAACTCGTAGTATATGCGTGAGTTTAGCGATTTATAATGTATGTACACGTAAAAATCAGTGAATGTTCACATAGAAGGTTATGTGAATTATTCATTGTTTCTTGAGAAGTCAGTGTTTATTCTTGAATAATATGTTTTATGCTCGACTTTGTAGGTTTTTCGAACGAGCAAATTTTGGGGTTTTCGTTGTTATCACTAAGTTCGTGAAATCGTAAATAGGTAAGAGTTGAGGATTACCATTTTTGCCATGAATTCAGTATTAGCATATCTGTAATCCCGTGCTTCTGGTTCCAGACAATGGTGACTTCCAGTAGCAGCAGTGATTATGATTATGAGTATTCCTCCAGCTCTTCGGACGAGGATTCCAAGGTTCCAGGGATGAAGATTCCTGTAGCAGAATCTTGCGCCAAGAGGGACTATTCTGCAGAAATAAAATGCGACATTCCCCCTAACAACCGTTGAGTAACTCGGGAGGAACTCTTGAAAAGGAAAGCTGAGGATGACATGTTAGCTGATAGTCAACGACGAAGAGATCGAATCCGGCGTCGGATATCAGCAGCTGAGGAGAGGCTTCAATCCCGTGCTGAGGGTGTAGCTTCGGACTCGGATGCTTCGGAGGACGAACCCGTGTGGGTGCCACCAGAGCGCAAAATCAAGCCAGATCGACGTACTAGAGAAATTGAGAAGCTGGTTCAAGCCGACCTTGAGGCTGAGCGTGAAGAGGAAGATTAATGGGATGATTATGAACTTGATATTCATCCTGACTTCGTCAATAGTCTTGATAATGATTCTGATGAAGAACTCGAAGAGGATTCCGCGAAAGACGATGATGATGAATCTGATAATTCTGACAAATCTGATGACTCCGACGAGTCCGACTGATCATGCTCATGAATCTTTCTGAAATTATTTATTTTTCGTTGAAGTAGATATTTTCTGGTTATTTGAGCAGTTTGGCTGTAGAGACGTTTCTTTAGAGATTATTTTTTGAACCGTAATCCCTTGTAGTATCTCTTTTTAGAATCTTCCTCATATCTCCAGTTGATGGACCAATGTCCACGTAGACAATAATTACCCACAGAATGCAATCACATGAACTGTCTAGGAAACACGTGTCTTGCCAGATGATCAATCCGTAGTCGTAATATTGACTACTCCCGAACTGTCAGTCCCCAGTATTGTTATGCTTCTCCCATTTGTCCTGCATCTGATTTGAGATTTATGGTTTCAGTAGAAACCGCAACGGACTTGTTTACCAGTTATGGGATAAGCATCCACGTTTGACATGTAATGCGTAGGGTTTTATTTAAACAGTCGACCATCTCTTTCCTTTGTGTATTATCAGAAGAAATTTTGATCACAATCATACCTCTCATCGTTATGTCCATGTCCAGAAGCAGTGTTTCTTCCAGAAGTGAATCTCGTGCCGAACATGCTGTGGAAGTGTCCGTCTCTGTGAGTTACATATCTTCTCCTATCTTTGTTCAATCAGGATGATTGATTAAAAGAAAACAACTTGTCGCAGGATAACCAGAAGAACCAGCATTCTTCTTGTAGCTTGAGACCCAAACGGACTTTTAGAGCTCCTGCCCAGTACAGGTCAGCTCATGATGATGCCGGAGCGTCTGTAAGTAATTCCATGACTTCTCGACTGAAGTTTTACCATGCTCAACAGTTAGTGAAATTAAATACTCCTTTATTTCATCACAGGTTGATGTTCGTGTTGTTGTCGATGCTAGAAAAAGGAAGAACGGGAAATCTGTGGTTGTGATTGATGATAGCAGCGACCGTGTTGACGAGAACTCTACTGATTCTGTGAAGACTGGTGTTAGAGTTCATGCTCCTGAGTATCCAACATCCGGACTCCCATTTGAGGCTCCCATGATCAACAATTGCCCGAATAATGAAGTGGTTAGTGGATTCGTCATTCCCAAGTGTCAAGCGCCTCTGTACACCAAAATTTGGAGAAGGTACGGGCATATTGCTATGACCGAAGTATGGAAAGGTTTTCTACGAACCCTCCTGAATAGAGTTGCAGGGTTGTTACCGATTATTGAAGAGATGGACCAGATGCATCTGCGAGATGTCAAGAATCATGAATTGCACAAATGGGATGAGATGATTTCCAATTCCGAAAATCTGCAGTTCAACATAGGCTGGCTTCGTCATCGGCTTGAGATAATCAAAGTTCACAAGGCGGCGGCTGCTGCTGCTGATGCGATTTCTGTGACCACTGCTGTATTGGAGGAGGAGAAGGCACTTGCCTTGGAGCCGGCGAGAGTTGAGAAGGCGGTCCAGGACTTGAAAATGAAAACCAAAAATTTCCAAAAGAAGCTTGGCAGGGTTTTCTATAGAGATTATCCTCTGTTGGATGGTTTGCTCTGAATGAGCGTTTGAGAGAAAGATTTTTATGTAGGTTTGAGGTTTAGTTTAGAATAAAGTAGATGATTGAAAGATTCATAGAATACTTTGAATTTTGAATGAATGAGAATACTGCATATTCATATTCTTTTGGAGGAAACAAAAATTACATTTAGAACTTTGATATTTTGATGATCGTTCAAGCATAATACGCCTTGAGCCACTTGCCATTGATGATGTTTCCTTCGACTCCTCCATTAACAGCTAAGATTTTGTAATATCCGCTAGATACTTCTTTGATAACTACATAAGGCCCTTCCCATTTAGGAGAGAACTTTGGGGCGGACATGTCTTGCGGGATATGTTTTGTTGTTTTCAAAACCAAATCTCCTACTTGAAATGTTCGAGGTCTTACCATTTTGTTGTATGCCTTGGAAATTCTCTGTTTGTAGGTTTCCACATATTTTTCTACCTTGGTCCTTCTTGATTCAAGCATGTCTAACTCAACAATCCTCGAATTAGATACTTCGGCTTCATCCCATTGCACTCCACTGGCCGCTACGATCCTTGCAGAAGGAATCTTGATCTCATCCGGGAGAATAGCATCGGCGCCATAGACGAGAGAGTATGGTGAAGTCCCAATAGAGCTTCTTGGTGTGGTTCGGTAAGCCCACAAAGCCATGGGCAATTCTTCATGCCACGTTCGTGGACTGTCATGAACTGTTCGACTGAGAATCCGGATCAAGGTCTAGTTGGTGCTCTCCGCTTGTCCGTTTCCTTGGGGGATAGTAGGGTGTGGAGAAATTTTTTTTGACTCCATATTTCTCGAGAAACTCTGCAACATGTTTGTTGGCAAAAGGAGCTCCATTATCCGTGATGATATGTTTAGGAACACCAAATCTGCATATGATGTACTCTTTGATGAAAGCTGTAACTGTGATTCTAGTGGTGCTTCTAAGAGGAATGGCCTCGACCCATTTGGTGAAGTATTCCGTTGCTGTGATGATGTATTCATGTTGCTTCGAAGATGCTTTGGATTGATTTTTCCGATGATATCCAAATTTCAGTACAAAAAGGGCCATGGACTCGCTCACGTAATGTAATGGGAGACAAGGAGTGTGAATGAGGTTACCATGAACTTGGCATTGATGACATCTCCGAACATAGGTAGACGCGTCATCTTCCATGGTTGGCCAATAATATTTCTCATGGATTTGGAGAAACAATTTCTTCTTCCCTTGATGTTCACCTTCATGCATTTCTTTCAAGATTGTAGGAATTTCATGTTCAGCCAAGCACCTCAGTAGATTCCCACCGAAGCTTTTGCGATACAAAATCACTTCCAAGTAGACGAAATGTTAGGCTCTCTGGATGAGTTTGACCGCTCCCTTCTTCTCTGATAGAAGATCGTTGTCACAGAGATACTTTATGTAAGGTTCTCTCCAGTCCCCAGTGTGATGGATTGTTAGAATCTCCAAATGATGAGGTGGTATCTGACAATTGGGACAGGATCCTTGCAGCATCCTCGACTGAGCTTCCATAGAGGGCCAATAGTAACCAAACCTTTGAAGCCTTCTGTAGAGTGTGACCACTAGGGTTTGTCCACATATTTCCTCATGTATGCGTTTGAGTTGTTCACTGGCTTCTTCATCTCCAAGGCATCGTGACATGGATCCATCAGGATTGCGATAATATAATGCTCCGTGCAGCGGGAAAAAGTTTTTCAACTCATTGAGACTAATTTTCCCCTCCGTAAGAGAATTGCTCAATTCTTGAATGATGGGCGCCCGCCAGTCGCTCGATTGAGCATCTTCGACTTGAGTAAGCCAGGTAGATAATACAGAGCATCTTTGCACAGTGATGGATTTCTCGGACCCTTCAAATTTTAGTTTGGATGCTAGAGTCGCTAGACAATCAGCATGTCTATTGTTGGTGCGGCCGGTATGGACAATTGTTGCATCAGATAAATGAGCTAATAGTGGTTGTGCCTCGGTTCTGAATGGAGCAAGTGTTATTTCTTTGAGAGAGTATACACCATTCATTTTATTGACCAACAACTTTGAGTCTCCTCTAATCTCTAGGTGCTTTACTCCTGCTTTTTTGGCCAAAGATAGCCCTAGGAGAAAAGCTTCATATTCTGCTGAATTGTTGGTGCAGTGGAAGTCCAGCTTGAATGAATGTGAGAAGACTTCACCGGATGGAGATACTAGCACAATGCCCTCTCCACCAATATCATTGTTCAAGGTGGCAGATCCATCGAAATACAATAGCCATGTTTCTTCTTAAATGATTGAAATTTCTGGAAACTCACCGGGCACTTCTTCATGCAACATTGTGATGTCTTCTCCAGGGAAAGCAGCAAGTAAGTCTGCAACTGCAATTGCTTTTGGAGGGATGCACGCTATGTCAAATTCCGACATTTGAAGTAGCCATTTTGCTGGTCTCCCAATTAAAGCAGGTTTCGATAGTAAGAACTTTATAGGATCGGCTTTGGCCACGAGCACGACTCTATTTGATAGTAGGTAATGTCTGAACCTCTGAATTGCATGAACCAATGCTAGACACGCTATTTCATCCTTCGGGTATCGGAGTTGAGCATCCCTCATTGTGCGACTGAAGTAGTAGATTGGATGTTCGATGCCTTCTTCATCTTCTTGAGCGAGGAGTGCTCCAATAGCAACATCGCTGGAGGCTGTGTAAAGTATCAGCGGTCGTCCTTGCACTGGAGATTTCATGACAGCAGGTGATAGTAATATTTGCTATATTTTCTGAAATGCTTCTTGTTGAACGGCTGCCCATACAAAATTTGCTCCTTTCTTCAGCAGATGAGTGAATGAAGCAATGAGTTGAGCAAGTCCAGGAATGAAACGCCGGATATAGTTGACTTTGCCCATGAAACTCTGGAGCTCTTACACAGTTCGTGGAGGAGGCGTGGTAGTAATGGCTTTTGTTTTGTCTAGATTGACCTCGATTCCTTCTGCAGTGACTAAGAATCCAAGAAACTTTCCAGAAGAAACACCAAAAGCACATTTCAGAGGATTCATCTTCAATTTGTACTCTCTGCATCTTTCGAAAACTTGTCTTAGAATTTCTAGGTGGGACGCCCGAGTCTTTGATTTCACCACAACATCATCAATGTAGTCTTCCACTTGCTTGTGCATCATGTCATGGAATATTGCGGTCATGGCTCGCTGATAAGTGGCTCCTGCATTCTTAAGGCCGAAAGGCATCACTGTGTAGTGGAAGTTTCCAATGGGAGTTCGGAATGCGGTCTTGTTAGCATCATGCTCATACATCTTGATTTGATTGTATCCACTGTAACCGTCCATGAATGAGAACATGTCATGACCGCTGGTTGCATCAACGAGCATATCTATGTTTGGGAATGGAAAGTCATCCTTCGGGCAACACTTGTTCAGGTTCCTGAAATCTACACAGCATCGTATCTGGCCATTTCTATTCTTGACTGGGACAATGTTCGCCAGCCACGTTGGATGTTGAATGGGTTTGATGAATCCTGTTGTTAGTAGTTTCTGGATCTCCACCTTGATTTGTTCTTCAACTTCGTGTCTGAATTTCCTGGGAGGTGTTTGACAGGATTGGAACCGGGAGTGATGTGCAAATGATGAGTGATTAATTTATTGTCCAGGACAGGCATCTCTTCGTACGTCCAGGCGATGATATCTTGATACTCTTTCAACAGACCTATCAATCCTTCTCGTTCCTCTGGTGAGAGAGCAGAACTGATTAAGATTGGCCTTGGGTTCTCGTCCGTTCCGATGTTGATAGTTTCAAGGTCGTCAGTTGTGGAATCTGTGTCATCTTGCGATTGTCTTGGTGCATCTCGAACTTCTTCATCGGGTGATTGCTCAATCTGGCATGATTCTTCAGGGCGGGGAGACTTTTCATCGACCTCCCCTATTAATTGCTAATCCTTACGACGGAGATAAATGACTCTCCCTTCTGCGTCATAATCAGTAATAAAGTTGGACCTCTTATGAGCCGTACCTTGACCTTGACGACGCTTGAGCGATGTGGTAGACGGTTTGATAGATTTAGCATCCTTTGATGATGGTTTGTCGGTTTTCTCAATAGATTCCCAACTTGGGAGTGGAGTACCGCAGATCTTGCTTGGAGGTTCGGGATGCTCTTTGGGGGTTCCGGGAACTCAACATCATAAAACGGAGCATAAGGAGACACTGAAGCTGGGATACGGACAATTTTGTTGTTGAACAAAGCTTTCATACATTGATGGTATGTCGAAGGAATAACCTTATTGTCATGAAGCCATGGCATCCCGAGTATCATGTGATAATCTGGATCTTTCTCTATCACATGAAACTTGACAGTGGATTGAATCGGCCCTACCTTTAGATCCACATAGACGTACCCGTATGTGTGACTCTGGCTTCCTTCAAAACCCGTCATCAATATGGGATGATGAACAATTTTGCTTTGTGGAACTTTGGCTTCGTTGAGAGTCTTCATAGTGATGAGATTTGTGGAAGCACCTGTATCGATGAGAACTCTCCTGAATTCGGAATCTTTAATATAAGCAGTTACGAACAAAGCTCGGTTGTGTCCTTCATCCGCCATTCGGTTTTCCTCAGTGATGGTGATGTTGTTGATCGAAAGTTCAGATACCATGGATACTTGTTCAACATCCGGAGATGATGGATCTATTCGCACGTCAGATGATATTTTGTTGAGTGCAGCAAACGTGTCTGTACGCTGATCTCTGTAGAAATGCAGGAGTTCACATAGATTCTCGATTAAATGTGTGACTTCTTATTCCACCGGCTTTTCATAAGTGGTGAAGTTGTTGGCTTGAGGGATAGCGTCAGTGATGTCAAGAGACGAGCGTTCCACCACTTGAGATCCTAAGATCCTTGTCAAGTCCACCATGCAGTTGAAAAAATTATCAATTGCATCTTTCAATCGATTTATGTTCCTTTCCAAAATCTCTTGCCTTCGTGCCAGTTCAACCAGTGACGAAATTTCTCCGTCAAATACATCGATAGATGAAAAAGGAGTAGTAAAGTACGGATGACGAATATTACCATAATCGTTCGGATGAGCCAGAGAAGCGTCACCATTTGAAAGACTCTGATTGGAATTTTGAGAGACTGTGTTAGATCTAAGACCAACCATCTTTGTGAGAATGAGAAATTGCAACCGAGAGATTAACCTCCCACTGTGGTTGCCAATCTGTGGATGGGGAAAAACGGTTCACTGGCTTTTTAGGAAAGTGAAGAGTCGAGCGTGTTGTCGAGACTTCTCAACCGAGCAAACTGCTGAACCTCACACAGATGCAC
This sequence comes from Papaver armeniacum, assembly GCA_023531295.1. Classification (NCBI taxonomy): domain Eukaryota; kingdom Viridiplantae; phylum Streptophyta; class Magnoliopsida; order Ranunculales; family Papaveraceae; genus Papaver; species Papaver armeniacum. The sequence continues at coordinate 110,604 of JAJJWW010018144.1, read as the reverse complement.
CGCTGCAAAGGGGGTGCTTAGATTCGAGAGAACAATCTGTAGGACTCTGGCCTAAACCAAGACAATGGCCGTTCCAGAGTCAATTCGGTCGCAAAGAAGGAGATGGGTTGATCTGTAGGAGGGAAGCTGAGAATTGTGTGGGATCAGTGATGATCAAGGATTGTGGGTGTATTGAAGGTTTCTGCAATATTGCTGAACTGCTAAAGTTGAGTTCTATGAATAAGTTTGTATCGAGATGTTGACGGATAATGATGATGCTTATGATGATATTGTCCTCGATTTAGACTTATTTATATTGCAAGAATGATGAACCACTGATCCCTGTAAGTGTGACGGTTTCTTGAGTGAAAGAGTGGGAAAGTGGGAGATCGTGGTAAAGTCAGTTCCATGTCGTGTGGAGACTTGACTGATCGTGCACCCACTACTTTGCTAACTCCTTCAACCGTTGACACAAATTACGCACATTTCTCGTCGTGGATGAATCCACATGCTGTAGGCCGCAAGACCAAAACCCTAGTTGTTATCCCCCAATTTGACGTGATTGATGTCTCACGAATCGTGGAGTCTGCATGAAAGACGTGTATTTAGTTTGTCAGTTGTTGACTGATTAGGCAATGAGCCTAGGTTTTGTTGAATCGAGCATGTTTGGAAAATGCTCAGCGATTCATGAATGTTGATGTTGTTTGTCTGAGCAAATATTGTAAATTCAACGAGTTGTTGAATATTGATGAGTTACTGAATATATGTGGATTATTCGAGCAATCGAGCAAGTATTGCTCGATTTGACGAAAATACCGATAAATTACTCAATATTGATAGTTTGGATCAATATTCGAGCAATCGAGCAAGTATTGCTCAATTCGACGAATTACTGAATATTGAGAATTTGACGTGCAATTGAGCAAGTATTGCCCAATTCGACAAATTAACGAATGTTGATAATTTGACGTGCAATTGAGCAAGTTTTTCTCAATTCGACAAATTACTAACAATTTATTAAATATTGATAGCTGAATCAATATTTGAGCGACTGAGCAAAGTTGCTCAATTCGACGAAATATTTATTGGTGACGCGACCCAATAAAATATAAAAAATATTGGTAGATTACCAGATATTATAATTAATCCCCGTGAATCAACATAAATTCAGTTGGTGTTTTAACTTGCTCAGAATAATGATTTGTTGAGCGTTTGTTCGAAAACCCTAATTTTTGATGAATTGCTCATTAGTCGACGAATTGCTGAAAATAGGTCATGAGAAAAGGAGGGACCGATCACATGAGCCCATGGACGTCCATGTGATGCCCAATTGCTCGAGTGAGCGTGCACCAGGGTTCTCAGTTGGAGAGTTGGTGAAAGAATGATGATTATGTGCCGGTTTCATCATTTATTGAAATATTGCTGGGTTCAGCATTAGACAAAACCTAAGTAAGAAAGATGGGGGACCGACCAAGAGAGCATGGGACCGGCTCTTGGTGGTCACAGGACCAATTGTTAGTCGTTTGAGCAATCTCCAGGTTGGTTGGAGAGAGTTCGGGCCCAATATGAGCGATTGCGCAAATTAGGTCAGAATTATGAAAACGTGTGGGACCGGCTTTGTGCAAGCCCTAGGGATAACCCTGGTCGGTCATTAAGGCATACACTTGTTGCCATGGTGTCCCTGTCCCCGTACTGAGAGTTTCAGTATTTTCTTATGTGCGTTCGAGCGATAGAAGAGATTCATCTTGACTGAAATTCTTGATTTTGTTGGAATGAGCATGTATGCTCAATTGATCAATATTTTGTGAATATTAAAATAAGAGTATTTTAACATTTAAAATTGCCGTGAGAGGCTAGCCGGTCATGTGACCATGTTGGCTTTTGAATTTTCATGATTTGAGCAAAATTTGAGAAATTATGAAGAAATCATGATTTTTGCTCAAACTAAGGAGTTTCATGAATTTGAGGAAAATAATAATTATAAAAGACTAGGGATTACAGGGTGTGGGACCGGCCACGGCTAGGGCATGGCCGGCCGGCTATGTTGCCCGGTCCCGCACTCCTTGCCCTATTTTATAATATTATTTTTCATGAATCCGTGATGTTATGGAGAATCCATGAGTTTTTGTTGAAACGGAGAAGTTTCATGAGTTTAGGGAATAATAATTATAAAAATCTAGGGATTGTGAGGTGTGGGACCGGACACGTCTTGGGCATGGCCGGCCGGCTATGTTGCCCGGTCCCGCACTCCTTCCCCTATTTTATAATATTATTTTTCATGAATCCGTGAAGTTATGGAGAATTCATGAGTTTTGCAAAAACAAGGAAAGTTGCTAAAATCAAGGATTTTTTCATGAGTTCATGAAAATAACAAAATAGGGAAAAATAATGGAAAAAGCATGGGACCGGCCACGGCTAAGGCATGGCCGGCCGGCCGGTGGGCCCGGCCCCTGGGCGCTCCTTATTATTTTATTAATATTTGTTGTTTTCTCCTGTTCTGCGTAGGATTCCTCATCTGTCCATATTTTTGGATGCTCGTTCGTGCATCCGGGTGCTCAGTCGTGCATCATTGTCGAGTACACTTACACTATTTTTGTGGGGATTACTCAGTGATGATCCAGATGCCCGATGTTTGAGTATTTATTGCTAATTCATGAAATTAAGTGTAGAATAATTCATGAAACATAACAATAACACGAGTAGTTATTTATTATCAATTCATAGGATCAGCTGTGGATTCGACCATGAACTCGGAATAATAAAACAGGCATTACCATTCCATGGGATCGTGGATTCGACCATAAAATCGGAGTAATAAAATTATGTATTACCATTCCATGAGATTAGCAGTGAATCCGATCAAGAAATTGGAATAATGATAATATAAATTATTATTTTCATTCCATGGGATCAGGCCGTGGATTCGACCATGGAATAGGAGCAATAATGATCATTCTGGGAATTCAGTGGTGAATGTCACGGCAAAATTAATCTATGTGCATAGTCAGGAGACGGCTAATATCCCGAAGGCGTTCTCAAATCTTACAAGAACGCCCGAGTCTATACACGGTCGCCCTACATAGTCAGGATCAGTGAGTGTCACTGTCTTGAAGGCGTTGTTGCTCTCAATCTTACGGAGAATCGCCCAATCCTTCTTCTATGTAGAGGGGGGTCGCTCTCACGTAGTCAGGGAATAATGAGTATCACCGACGTCCTGAAGGCGTTAAGCCCTCTCAACAAACAATTATGTAGGAGGACCGCCCAATTCTATTATTCTACATAGAGGGCACAATGAAATGCCAGGGATCGAACGCTCAGCTAGTGGAGGCTTTTCGAAAGACATGTTCATCATGGCTTCGTAAAATATGAATCGTCACATGCCTGAAGCCGTATCATGATTTTACGGTTTTGACCTTTGTTGAAAATCCACCATCAACAGTAGGACGATGAATGTTCCACCAAAGGTTAAGCATACCTTAGCACCCTGTGATAACTTGATTGTGTGATCAATTAGACACACTACGTCTACTAATAAAATATTCATGCAATAACATATGTGAAATAATAATGTTACCAAAATACGACTAACATGTCTTAAAAGTTGCAGATAAAGAAGGTTCAAGCCTTCACAAGGCATTGTTTCAAAGAAAGACAACCCAGGGGCACCTCAACTGAGGGCACAATACATCAAAGAGTCTGGTTAGACAAGGCTGGAAACAACATTCAAGGATAAAGAAGACGGTGAAAGACTACTCCTTCAGCCTGGCGTTCAGCTTCCGCAAAGGCGTCGTTAATATTATCAATGACAGACTTCTCAAATTGCACCTTCATTTGGGAGGCCTGAGCCGCCAGATCCGAGGCTGAATTCTGATGAAGCTCTATCAAATGAGCACTAATTTGATCATTAGCTTGCTGGAGCGACTCAGCCTTAAACTTTGCAGCAATATCAAATTGACGGGCGATCTCCAACGACGATATCTGGCACTCAAGACGGTTAATCTTAGCGTTTGCACCCACAAGTTGTTCCTGGAGACCTGCGTAAATGAAGAGGATAAGTTAAAAAACAGGCAATAATGAATGCAAAGAATACTGCGGAATGAAAAATTCCTAAGCTACCTCCAGCATGGTTGAGGGATTCTTCTAAACTATGCTGGGATTCAGCAAGATCCACCTCAGCGGCATCAAGATCCTCCACAAGGGTGTCTCGTTCATTCCGGAGATCCTCAACATCAATCCGAAGCAAAGCATTCTTAGAGGATAGAACCTGGTAAATATTTTCTAACTCTTCCAACCTCTTAACCAAAGATGCATGAGACATGGAGGAAGACATGGAACCAGCCTCAACAAGTTTGTTCTTAAGAGAACAGACTTCAAAAGATAATACATTATGTTCGGCAGTAACCTTAGCTAAGGAAACGCATGCATCTTCAAAATCCGCATGATACTTCTTACGTATGATTCCTTGGGCTAAGAGGCGTTTCTCGACTAAGGCAATATCCTCCTTTTGCTTTGAAATGAGACCCTCTTTCCATTTAAGGGCTTCGTCACACTCTTTACGGAGCAAAGCCATCTGCTTCACAAGATCTGCGTTATGAGCAGATTCAAGAGAAATTTGGGCCTCGTTGTGAACAGTTACGTTCATCAACCGATCAGACTTCTTCTGATAATACCAAACATTGGAGGTCAACTTGGCTACCTGCTCCCGGAGGTAACTAAGCTCACTAGAGCCATGATGCGTGTCGTAGGTGCAATCAAATTAATTAATATTTCCACTCAATTAAAAATAATATAATGGAAGTCAAGTTCGTTCCCACGAGGAGCAAGAGATTCTAGTTGTAAAAATTGTCACGAAAGGGGGGTGTAAAAAGCAAAAGAAAATAAACAAAGCAATTAAAATCGAAAGTTGAAAGCAATAAGAGAAACAAGACCAAGGAATCCTTCTTCGTTACGAAACAATGAATCAAGTTATGTTCTTTTCTACTTGTTATTAGTCACAAATTATCACCAACCGTAGGTAAATCAGCTAGATCAGTGCTAAACCCCTAAATCCCTTGTATCACCGGATACGGAAGTTCTCGACTACCGGATTTTATTTAACAAACCACCTAGTAGTAGATCACTCTAGATGTAATTTAAATAAACGCATTAAGATTTATGAACTTATTAGGTCGATATTAGTAGTTAGACTCTTAGATCAAGGTCTACTTGCTAACGTTGTTTTCACACACAATTGCTCCACGGAATCCCTCCGCAAGGTCTCGTGTTTGCTACTTATGTAAAGAGTCAAGAAACGATTACTTATCCCCTAACTTTCACTAGCTTTAGATCAAATTAACAAATCAATTTAGCGTGCACTCTAAACAATCTATCAATCAATCATGAATGTCATTAAGATCATTCCTATTAGTAAAAACAAACGATAATCATGTGAAAAACTTCAAGATAGAATTGAAAACAAAAACTTAGATCATATGTTAAGAACTAGGAATTCATCCTCAATCAATAATAAAATTAGCTACTCATGTTTTTGAAATTCACACAAAATAATAATTAAAAGGAGAATTTTCAAGAGTTCACACAAATAATTAAAAAGAAGAATTTTCAAAAGCTATCAAAAACACAAGTGATGTGTGTGTAGAGAGGTGTAAAAGATGTAGAAAACTTCTCTATTTATAGGCTTCAATATTCTCCAAATCTTCCAAGGAATAGAATCCTTTTCCTTTAGCCATTCAATTTCCAAATTCAAGTCTTCCTCAACTCTTCATCTTCTCTTTCCAAATTTGAGCCAAATTCTCCATCCAATTCCAAGCCCAAGTCTTCACACCCATGAGAGAAGTCCATAGAAAATTATGGAATTTTTGCTCGCCGGAAAACTGGTATTGTGGCCGGAATTTGAACGGAATCCGTCACCGCCGGCCACCTGAAAATTTCTCCGTCAGTGGAATATTCGACGGAATATTCCGTCAGTCCACCGTTAGGACTAACGGTCAAAAAATCAAACCGTCAGTCAACCGGGTCAAGGTCTGGGTCACGAGTCGAACCGAGTCGGATCGAGTCCAGCTAATCAGGCTGACTCGGCTAAGTTGCCATGGCATAAGCCATTGCTCTGGCCAGAGCTGTGTTGTTGCACAATGATTGTGCTTTACGCCTCAGCCATCATGGCTGTGCCTTCTTTACTTTTGCAGCTTCAGTTTCATCTCACTCAGGCCACAGTTCTCTCCTGCAACATTGCATTTTATCATCATCACCATTTTCACTGCATTCTCCATTACAGTGCCAGACTCAAGCCTTATTTGTTCTTCTACCAACAGAACCAAGCCACCAATCCAACCACAAGTAGTTCATGCCACAGACTCCTATTGCGCAGCCATAGTTCAGCTCGAATACCTCCAGGACCTTTGATACCAGCAGCAACACAATCCCATTCCATCCATTGCTTCTGCTCCTTCCTCACAACTCATCTGAGCTGCACATTCATTCTCCATTCACAGTTCAAGCATTCTGTGTCATTTATGTGATTTTTACAGCACCTTGACTACCAAAGTCCATTCAAACTCGCCTGCAACTCTTGAATCCATCTGAACTCCTTAGCAAAGAACCCATGAAAATCCTCGGTACCACCTCGCAACTTAAACTACAGCTGCATAATTCACAACAACAACTCACCACCATTGCTCATCATTCAACTCCTTATTCTCCCTGAAACAGTAACACCACCAACACAAGACCCAATCTGAATCAGTTGTAACAATTTTAGCAACCCATTTTTGATTCCATCACAGATCCATCTCTTCCAACTCTAGCATCATCATCTAACACAATAACTCAGACCACCACCCATTCTCACAACAGCACAATCCCTCAGTTGCACTGTCTCTTCCATTGCAGTTGCAAAGCTTATCACAACACCACCATCTTCATTGCCTAGCCATTGCAAACTCAACTTCCACCACCACCTGCAGATTCTGTTCCATTTCATATCAACAGACTACACATCCACCACAACCAATTCTCAGTTGTCACCAGCAGACTCCCAATCAAGCTCAATCTCTACCCAATTTCACATCTGTATCGAACCCATCTGCTTTCTTTCAACAGTGACCACCAGAACTCATTTCTTCATCTCTGAGGTTTCTAATCGAACCCATTTTCTTCCCTGCTTCTTGATCTCAATTGATTTCAGCAAACCCTAAGTTCCTTCCTCTCCAACATCGATCTCTGTCGGCAGCAATCGATCCCATGAATTTCTCTCGATTTCGGCTGCATCTCTCATGAACTAACAAAGCAACAGTTCATCTCCTTCATCACTCGTTTGCTGCATCATCTCAGGCCGATCCCAAATACTCAATACTAACAACTTCAATTCTGTCTTCTCTTTTCTTCTTTATTCTCGAGTTTTGATTCACTCTCTGGCAATAAATCCCTCAATTTCTTGGAATGGTTCTCGATCCCAAACGGCAGCCATTACTTTTAACTCTTCTCTCTCAGGTGCAAAATGATTGAGAAGATGAGTATTGAATTTAGGTTTTAGGGTTATAAATTGAGTCTGTTATCCAACACCCGGTCACCCCGATAAGGGATAACTAAGCTGGTTGTCCCTTAACCACAGCTAGTCTGTCTTTAATAATCCTCCAAAATAGAGATGCCCCTTAACATTGACTGGGCTCCAGATAGTGTTTTCCTGTAAAATGACCTTTTTGCCCTTTTGGCTCAAATTGGGTGATTTCTTCTTCTTTTCCTCCGTGCGACTCCAAAGTAGCTACAAAACTCAAAACAAGCGTAAAATACATAATTTACAAGAAAAATAGCAAAGAAAGCATAAACAATAGATAGTAAATAGGATGTATTCTACACCCTATCAAGCCACCAGCTGACAGGCGTAGGATGTCTCAGGACTATACTACTAAAACAAAATTGAAGACAAGGCTAAGGGAAAGAAGAAACGAACCCATGGCTTTGGAAGATTCGGCAGCCAGAGCGGAATCAGCGGCTTTGCGACCATCCTCAACAGTTTTTGCAGTATTATTTGCTCTCTCAAGAGCCAACAAGAAAGCCTCCAAGGATCTCTGAGTTTTCCTCAGGTCATCCTCTAGCAGAGATATCTTGGCAGCAGAATCTGCACCACTAGGAGAAGATTGTTGCGCTCTAGCAAGGGCATGATCCTGGCGGGTACGCTCCAACAAGGCACTCAAGTGAGTACACTTAGCCCTATAAAACTTGAACAAGGTGCAGCCAACGTCGATTTGTTTGCAAAGCTACAAACAACGGAGCATAAGAATAGGTTGAGACACAAAATATCGCATAAAGCAATGAAGTAAGAGTCACTTACTTAAAACAACGAAAGACGAGGAAGAAAATCAGCGTAGGTATCCATGAATGCCTCCATCTCTTGGATGCTACCCCTGCGGATTTCACCAAAGCTCTGACTAGAGTGAAGGCAGCCCGATCAAAGAATAGATCCTTAGCCACACGGTACTGAGCAGACAGAACATCTAACTGCGAAGCTACCTCAAAAGAACCAGTCGGTTGGTGACGATCAACCTCAGCAGAAAAGGGACCTTTAGAATCCCATAGAATGGATTCAAGGATAGCATCGTCAGAGCTCCCAAGGCTCAATCTCTCAGGCAGCTTACCCTTCTCAGACTTAGCAACAACTCCACCAATCGCTTGAGAGCAAGCGTGGGGCACGAGTACTGAACCCTCACCACGACGAAGAGACGGCATGGTAGACGAGCTGGGAACCGAAGAAAGGACTTGAGAACCGCCTAAATCCATATCACCAGCAGAAGGAAGATTGCTCAGTACGGTCCAATCTGGTGACGAAGGTGGAGGTCCAACAACCTTGCTAACAGGGGCGGTAGAAACAAACTGAGAGCTCCCTAATGAGGTAAGCGTAGCATTGAAGAAGAAGCTGGCTAGTGAAATCACAACCTTATTCTTCGGCTGAGAGTCAGAGCTACTAACTTTCACCACGAGAGTAACACCCTTCGAAAACGAACCACTCGATTGGAGCGAAGTAACAGGAGATGATGGAAGACTCTTGGAAGACACCACTACAGCACCAGTAGTAGCCGAGACGATAGGTTGCAAATCACCAGGGGCAGAAAATGAAGGCACCTTTGGTAACAAAGTAGAAGTCGAAACTTGAACACTAACCGGGGTCACCAATGAAGCATCACCACCAACTGGAAGGTTTTCACCCTCCACAAAGCCAGCACGGATAGGACTGGGGCTATTCTTGGAAAAATCTTCCTCAATATCATCTAGATGAGGGCTAAGGCCAGTATCCTCAATGTCCTCCATATCTTCGTCAGCCTGCTCCTCCGCGGCAATCTTAGGATCCTCATCGGATTCCTCAAGATCGATCACAGGCTCCAACTTGCCCTTTCTCTTGGAAGACTGTAGCACAACACATGCGTAAGCCAAGGATTAGGGGCAAAATACCAGGAAACCTACAAACATGAAGGTATGGCTATAATCCTTACCTCCGCAGGTGTTGGTATAGCCGTTTCAGCCGAAACCTTTCTCTTCCTAGTCCTAGTAGCTACGGAGTTGCCAGCAGAGCTCGGAGCAGTCCTAGAAGCAGACCAGGGGCAGTTCCAGCAGAAGAAGCAAGAGCAGACTACAAAAGAAAGCCATCAGATTACCAAACAAAGACCACAAAACAAAAAATAAAAGGAAAAAACCTCCAAAGAAAGCAAAGGTTACTTCATGAGAAGCAGCAGGGTTGAAAACCCAAGGCTGATATCCATCATACTTCTCAGGCAAGGAGAGAGCTGTACGAGGGACGTTGGGATCTGCGGTAGTAAAACCGTAGGCCCAAGGACCCACCACACGAATAGGAATACGAACCCAGTGATCATCATGATCAAGACGGATGCGGTCAGGATTCGGCAAAGGTAGCTTAGCAGAATAAGGCATCACAGTCAAACCGGTCTTATCAATATCCTCTAACAGACGAAGGTTGTTACCCTCTCTAATTTGCTTAGCAGTAACATGAATAGGACGGGGGCCAACGCTCAAAGGAAGAAGATTACTTTTCTGAATAGCATCGGCGTATGTGGCATTGAAGTTGGCAGGGGTGTAATCCTCTTGCTTAGACCTTCCAGCAGCAAAAGGGTCATAAGACTTCAGAGTAGTCTTTCCCTTACTACGATACCAGCACTCACGAAGGGCACGCCAGAAATTGTCAGTATATTGCATGACTCCTTGGACCTGAGTTTTGTTCACCGAATCATCCCTCGTAGACAAAACGTCATAGTAGAAGGGATCCTTTCTACGAAGGAGCATACCTGCGGCCAACTGACCAACACTAATCAGAAGGGTTTTCCCATTGTAAGGAAAATCCCGGATTAGGGACTCGGTGAGAACATCAGGACCATTGACAAAGGAGATCTCAAACTTGTGGAGGCGAAAAGACTTGGTAATCTCAGCTAAGGACAAGTGAGCGTGGCTATCTTTGTCACGCAGTTGCAGCCTTTGAAGCTCATAGTGAGGCGGAGGAGGAGGAAGATCCTCAACAAAAACCTCTTCAACCTCAGGGTCCGCAGAAGTCTTAGGGACCACAACCATCTCAGTACCAGCAGGTACCTCAGTATCCTCGGGAGGTGGAGAAGGCGTAACATCAGGATGATCCATACACGGAGGCGGCTCAGTGGACGATCTAGGCTTCGGATCCCTGCGCACAGGTTTCTTCGGAAGTTTCATGATCCCTAACATCAATAGAAAACACAGTCCTTCAAGTCCTTCAACAATGGCGGACAAGATTCATGGTTTGCTCAAAACCGAAGTTGGGGCAAAAACAAACATACTTTGGGCATGAGTTTACTTAAACCAACCAAAAGAAACAACATAATTCTTCTATGGAACAAAACGGAGGATTACTAACCGTAATGGAAGACAATAAAGAGCCACGACATACACATGGTGAAATCATGAAATGGAGAGTAACCCATACTTTCAAATAACATAAGGAAGCACAAAAGAAGCAGAAATCGATACACGCAGAGATAAGAGCAACATCAACAGCCAAAACAGAAAACATGGAGAATACAAAAAGCAACAGTAAAGTTTAGGAAATAAACGATCACTTACTTGAATATGATGATCGAGTGGTGAAGGACCCGAGCTTTAGAAAATCGGTGGAAGATCAACAGTTGAAAGCAGAAGAAAATCTCTGAGAAGGGGATGGAGAGCGACAGTTCGGGGAGAAAGAAAGGAGTTAATGAAACTTCCTTCCCTTTGTTCTCTTCTTATAGGCGGCTGGAGAATCCAAAAATTTGGGTGTCCCGAAATTCAAGGGGAAGTTATTGCATGAAGAGACATGTGGGACCACCCAACCGGTACGTGCAAAAATGGCAGCGCTATGGGAGTTTTTTCTTCCAATCCTACCAAACGGTAGAATATGAAAGAAAAATGGCTAACTGTGAATACCAATATTCTGTGGAGCACGTGTCGCGGTTTCAGTGGTCGTACACAAGATAACTGAATAGCCCTCGCTGTACAGAGAAACCTGAGTAGCAGAGGATACCTTCGTAGATCTACTTTATCTTATCCCAAGAAGGGATACCTCGACAGTCAAGATGGGAAAAGTAAAGCCTAGTCTAGAGAGAGGCAGCTGGCGAAGGGACAGAGGTAGATGGCATATCTAATCAGCATTAAATGCGCAAATCTCTTATCTACATGCATAACCAAAGCACGTGGATAGAGATGATGTGGGAGAACCCGAATGGCAAAGGATAGCGGTGAACGAAGGTACAATCTGTACTGAGGCTGGGAAGTTCCCGAAGGAACGTGGGTCAGCTGATGTGGCAGAGTCTGACTGGAGAAAGCACGCGGTGAACGAAGGTACCATCTGTACGGAAGGTATATCAGAGAACGATGGGTCCAAAGACAGCAAAGATATACTTGGAGCAGATGGGGCTATAAATACCAAGCTTCACCAACAAACCGGGGCATTCAATATCTAGGAGAGAAGATCTAGTCTTAAGCTTATACCTCTTTAATGTTTAGATCTTAAGTATTTACTTTAACTTGAGTTCTCTCTATTACTTTGGGAAGAATTTAAGATCTTTGTAACCACCACAACTTAATACAAACAATCACTCATTACCCCGTGGACTAGACGAAAGTCGAACCTCGTAATCTCTTGTGTCTCATGATAACTTAGAACTATTTATGTTATATGTGTGTTCTTCGTTATTATTGTGATCTTAAATATCTTTTATTACTTAGCATTATCAGTTCAACACATGCATCAATATCACTTAGTATCCGATTCTCTGACCTGTATACATTACGTAGACTATAGAAAAATTAGTAGTCACATGACCGAAACCAAATTTTACATAATCAAAGAAGACCATAATATCACATGATCCTAATATGAGCATGGTAATACTTTGACAAGATCGCTTCTGCAAAATGTCTTCACTAGTATACCCGCTCCAAGGAGGAAGTGTTGCCTCTTGTGAAGAATTTGCAGATGACCCTCTTTTGTAATTAGAGAAGTTTCGGGCAATAATGGTAGCAAAGCAAAAACCAGGGAAAAGTGTAAGATCGTATATTGAGAGATACCGCAAGTAAGTGAGTCTCACTCAGTTCATCTCTCTACCATTAAATATTTCTCATGCTTACCTGGCGTGGTGTCTGGACTTTGCTAAGAGGAGCACCTCTACTCTAGCTAAATGCTATGAATGGGTAGCTTCACCTTTATAATATTTTGTTAAACGTACGAATTCAATGCCTATCCAAGAAGAACATTATACTGAGAGATTCACCACTCAAAGAACATTATACTGAGAGATTCACCACTCAAGTAATTTCTAATCACGACAAGGATCATCATAGATATTTACTAGTGAAACTACGGGAGTGTCCACATATGTCATAGAACTGTTACAAGGAGGTACCAGCACGTACGCGCGTATGGGATGCAAATAGTGACATGGGAATGAAGGAAAATCATGTCAATAGAAGATATTCAGGGCCAAGACAGGAAAACCTAACGCCTTTCGTGTAGAGTGTTTGGTCATGAAAGCACCAAGACGCAACCGCCACTTTATGACAAGCTCTGACTGGAAAGGACTATTTATGATTGCCAATGCTACTATTGGCGGATACTACAAGTTGATTGCTACAAATGACAAGATGGTTGAAGAGGCAATACAAGAAAAGTGGCTCAAAAAATTTGAAGTCTGATGAAAGACACTTGCAGTAGCACCAATAAATTGCCATATCTCCGTCATAATTAAGTTGTTCATTGCTGGTAGTGCAATATACGTACGAGACCTACATTAGTGGCTCCTTTTATCTTCAAATCTCATGGAAATAAGAAACCAATTAATTTATTTTCTAAACTCAAATTATTATAGGTTTTTAACATCCTTTGAACCAGATAATTAGTGTGGAGACCTTGTAAGTAAATCTTAAGGTTTTACAATTAGTTGATAAAATCCACCAAATTTCTGACTTAAGGAGCCATTATTAAATACTCCCTCTCTTAAAGTTGAGCTACGTCAAGTTTGCACAATTCTTAAGGCAAAAAAAAAAAAATTAGATATTTTTTTCAATTATAGCTTTAGAATAATAAAATAATAAAATTTAGAAATGACATACATCTCAAATTATGTAATGGAAATTTGTAAACTTTGTATAGTTGGAAAGCATTTTGAAACATACATACATGACTATCAAATTCTACATGATTATCAAATTATACCTATTCATATACGAGGGCCATGTTTATTCTCACATTATCTAACATTTTAGGTGTGTTTTTTGTGAATAAAAACTAAATGCTATAGGATTTGAAGCTAATATTTTGGGGACGTTCTTCTTACGAAGTTCTACATACCTACCAAATATGAGAGCATTTCGAGTTGTATAACACCACCATCTACTACTTTGAAAATGAGCAGTTGAAAATCAACGGATTTCGACGATTAAAATTAAGATTGGTAGATAGTGAGGTGTAGTATTTCGGAATACGCTCGTTTTTGGTGCTTCATAAGAGGAGTATATTCCCAAAATATTAGTTTCAAATCCATTATTGATTGGTTATTATTCATAAAAATGACGTATAACATGTGAGATAGTTAGGAGTGGGACTTGGGTTGGTTGGGCGGGTTCGAAGGCTTGGCCGAGGCAGACCCGAGCTAGGAATTCTTTGCCCAGATTGCTCATCGAACCCGTGGAACCCATTGAGGTGTTGCCCAAGTCCGCCCAAATTATGTTCCCCGGGTTCCTCGGGTTGGCCCAAGTTCCACTAGACATACAAGTTTGTTAATGTGACAATAATAAATTTAGTAATAATAAAATTTAATTGCTCCATTTATTTAAAATTTCCAAATAACTGAAGATTATTTACAGTAATATAAATTCTTTTTATATTGAATGATTAATGAGATAGATATAATTTATATTTTCATTAATAGATTTGAAGATAATATCTAAAATTTCTCTAAATAGATGATAATACCAATTATAAAAAATATCTTATATATAGTTCTTCGGGTTGGGCGGGTGATAAGTGCATATTTTGCATATATTTAGTATTGAATCCATGCTAGTAATTGCTTATATTCTTGCGAATTATTGTATATTATGTTTGTTTTTCTTTATTTGCGTTTTATTAGGTGAATCATCCAAAAGAAGAGAATTGGCACTTATTTGTGCAATAAAAGAAGCTAGCTATAAGTGGAGAAAGGCCCAAGACCAATTGGAACTCGTTCAAATACAAGATTTCTACTTTTCATTGTGTAGAGGACGAGAAGATGAAGACAATGGCGAAAGAACGGAGTCATTCTGAGTTCGTATGAAGAAGTTATGAGCAAAACAAGAACTCAGAAGCATAAAGGGCAAAATGGTCATTTTATAGGACAAGTGCTATTGACACCCCACTGTACGTTAAGGGACAGTCATTCTGATAAGGGGTGAACTGTTTCAAAGGGACTGCTAAAGAGAGTCTGGTCTTTTACTTTGGGGGAGGCTGGAATTCAAATAGTGTTAAAGGCACTCGGCCCAGTTACTCAGAGCTGCCACCATTATATTCATCCTTATTATTCAGTTCACTCCCTTCACGAGAGAACTCGAGTCTACCATGGAAGCCGAGATTGATGAAGGTTGAGCTCGACAACGAATGATGCTACTGATGATCGAGTTATAAGCTGTAATGCAGACGAGCTTGGCAATGGAAGAAATCTGTGATCGATGTAGCTGCCATTATCGGCAGTAGACCATGGCAGTGTTGCTGCTAGTGCTATAATGGTGATCGAGTAGAGAAAGCCAGAGTCTGAAAAGGCAATGGTTGCCAGTGATCAACGGAGATTCAGGCAACGGCAGACCGAAAAGGAAGTCGGTAGGCATGACGACGAGTTGATGACGTTGTGCTGCTGTGGGCTTGGCATGACATGCAGAGAGGATGGATTGAGAACTGTCGAGTTTATATGGAACCAGGGAGTGTTGGCTGATGGTTTGTCGAGGAGGACAACGCTGTAATGATGAAGAAGGAGAATAATTCAAGCTCGAGATGAGCAATGGAGCTGATACGATTAACAGCTGAAAGAGATGGGTTCGGTGCCATTAGAGGTGATTGAAAGAAGATATGCATTGACTGCAGTGGTGACGATGATGTACTGCTGCTATTGATGGCAGTATGATGGAGTTCACGTCTGTAATAGAAGGAAGCTGGCATGGAAGTAAGAACGAGATGGTGACTGGGAAGATTTAATGAGGAAGAGAAGAAGTCAGGGACGATATGGAGCAGATGGGTTCGCTGCCATTGAAGCTGTAGCTAGGTTTGTTTGAGGGATGGATAAAAGCACTCGAGTTTAGCGATGAAATGCAAAAGTAGTCGATAATGATGATAGCAGCAATCGATGGGAGTGAGATGATGCAAGCCTGTTAAACATTGAGTTGTAAAATACGATGATGATCACCGATGTTAAATGGACAAACATGAGTTTAGATAATGAAGACTCGATGATTATCACGAGTTATTGATGGAAGACGAGTAGGAGAGAAGACCTCAAGCTTGCTGGCAATCATGTTGGAAACATTTTAACCATGGACTTTGATTGTTGTTGTCCCACATAGAAATAAACAATTTTAGCTACTAATGCTTGTAACAACTTAGACTAGTTCGAGTTTGTTTTCTTTTTTTGGACGTGTTGAGCTAGGGATGTCGAGAAAAACTACACACTTGTTTGAAATCGATGGAGTTTAGATAATGAAGATTGGATGAAGGGACTTTGGGAAGGTGTAGAAATAAAAACTTTCGCCAATGGTTGTTGATGTGGCTACATCGAGAGGTACAGCTGTTGTATCCCGAGCTCAACTAAAATAGGGAGTCGCTATTAATGGCGGTTTGAGCATCAACGAATAAGCATGGGTTTGGAAGACTTTCTTCACATCTCTTTCATTGATCATTTCCAACAGATCATCAAGAAGAATGGAGTTGAACTGTGTTAGTACGAAAACAATGAGCTTGAGCCTGTGGATATTTTGAACATGGCAGCAATACTTAACGGTAGTGAGAAGCTGAGAAGATAACTCAAGAGGAAGAAGTGTTGAGTTCGAGTTTAGGTTGAGCTGATGTTGGGCTCGATATCAGGTGAAGCAAGATGGCTTCTGCCATTGGTTCTCAGTGGTTAGCAAATGACTGGGATTGTGACTTTAGAGTCCTAGTTTGATTAGAACACTGAGTTACAGCCGGATAGAGTCTTCAAATGATAAAACATGGAGTTTATGGAGGTGCAGATGCTCGGCGACTTGGGAGATAAATCAGCTCAAAAAGAATGTGCATCCGTGCATGGTTTGATGATGGACGAACGAGATATTAAGTTGTGGCGGTTAGGAAGATTGGGTTGTTATCCAATTCGACTTGGCAGCTAAGAAAGAGAAGTTTTGAGAAGTTTCAAAAGCTTGAAAACAGTCACCAGGAGGACTTTTCACCGTCGATTTATGAGATGAATGGTATAGATTTTAACGTGTTTTAGGGTATGAGTCGGCTAAGGAATGGTTGGCGTTTATCAGATTCAAAAATTCAGTTACAAAAGGCTATAAATAGAGGGTCGAATAGCTAGCAGAAGACATCTCCTCACCCTCACTTTCACGCCTGCAACCTGTTCGAGAAAAGTCCTGAAAGAATTTCCAGAAGCTTAAGGAGTTTAATTCATGCACAAATAGCTCGAGTTCGTGGCGACTTCGGGAGACATAGCTCAAGCTTATTTTCGTTTGTAGTTTGAACTCTACTTTCTCTCTAATTTGTTTATGATAAAACTCCATTATGTCTAGCTAATTTATTATTTGATTGAGGATGAATTCTAAGTACTAAATATGATTTGATTTAGTATATAAATCTATTTTGATTTCTTCATATGATTATCGTTTGTGTTTATTATTAAGAATTAATATGATTGATTGATAGATTGTTTAGGTGGCCAACTGAATATATTTGTTAACTCAATCTAATGCTAGTAAGGATTAGGATATCCGTAATTGTTGAATAATTCCTTACACAAGTAGAAAACGTGAGACCTTGCGGAGGGATTCCGTAAAGCAATCGCGTGTAAACACAACACTAGCAAGTAGACCGAGCGTACTGAGTCTAACTACTAGGATTAAACCTAAATTCACAGACCATAAAACATTCGACTGAATTACATCTTGTAAGCGTACCTCAAGGTGGTTCAGACGAATAGACTCTGGCAACTAAGCGTACATGTTGTCCAGTGGCTTAAGGGATTTTGGAGATAGCTAAGCGTACCTGATATCTTACGGTTGGTGATAATTAATGATGAATGGATGAATATACTACTTTGATGAATATTTAGTTACAAAGAAGGATTCCTCAATCATCTCTCTTCATATTGTTTACAACTTAATCCTTTATACTTTGTTTATTTATCTTTTAAATCGAAAACAAAACCCCCATTGTGACACTTTTGACAACTAAATCTCCCCGCTCTTCGTGGGAACGAACTTGACTTCCATTATATTATTTTTAATCGAGTGGAAATAAGATATTAATTTGATCGCACCTACGACACGCATCAGCGGGTTATTTGGGCAAAAATTATTTGTGTCCATGCTTGCCCAAATTTAACTCGGGTTCATAAAATTTATGCCCAAACTTGCCCAAGGTTTTGAAATACGTTGTCCATGTCCGCCCAATATTCGGGTTGGGCATGGGTTGGGTGGGTTGACCCAACCCAAGTCCCACCCCTAGAGATAGTGTGTCAATAAACATGTAGGGGGATCCTCCTTCTTTTTATGGGGTTGTTTGGTAACCATTATTTTAATGGATTATCAGCCCATAATCCATTATACAGATTATAATGGATTCTATATGCGTTTGGTAACCATTATAATAATTGCTTATTTTAATCATAATTGAAAAAATCCATTATTTCCATAAACAGGAAAAAGTTGTTTTGAAAATTTATTATAATCAATTATTTTTTTAAGAAACTCAAATTGAAATTTTTTCATCTTATTTTCTCTAAACTATCAAGAGAGAGACAACAAAACAACATAGGACTAAAAAATTATCCTAGATCATTGTTCTTTCCTCTCCATTTTGAGATCATCGTTCTAAGATAATCAATTATTTGAAAAAAAGTGTTTGGAAAAATTTATTTTGAAAATGATTATATCAGAATCATTTATCAATTTATGATTTTCTATAATCATAAATAGATAATCATAAATTTTACCAAACAAGGCCTATATAATGAATTAAAAGGATAACTTTAGAAATGTTGCTAATTAAGTGAAAACTCAATTTTCAAGAAACATAATTTTACAATAAATAACTCAATTATTGAGAAACGGGGAGAATATTTTTTATTTTCTATTCCTGACGTTTGTTTTAACTATCTGGAGTAAAAACGATATAGATGTTTAAGTTATCGTGTTTAAGGAGACAAAGCTTTAATGGAGAAGAAACCAAAATAGAAGAGAAGGAGAATCAGTGAGTCTTTTATTCATTCTCTTGTTTCTCTTTAAGTACACATGACAAAGAAGAGATGTAGGAATTAGTGTTGTTACATGTGTTGGTGGTAATAGAGAAAGTATTACATGTGTTAAGCATGAAGATAAAAGTACATGCACAATGCCACCTCAAGTGGTCAACCACTCATATTACTACAACACTCCCCCTTGGATGACCACCATTATAAACTCATTGCTTTGTCAAAACATTTCCAGAAAACATCCGTTGATGAAAAAACTGGTCAAAGGAGAAAAATACTTGAGCTTCTGAAATGGCGTCGCTTGTCAGGACTCTTCTCCTTTGTAGAACCGTGTCAGGAAAAATATTTCGCACAAAAACCTGAACACTTGTAAGGAGAAGAATAGCCTCAACCGAAGTTGTATCTTTAGTGTTTTTGTTATCTCATTAAAAACCTTGCCGAGTAACAAAACCATGTGGGAAAAAGTAACCTCGGTGAAGGAAAAGAGTACAACACACTTTGATGTCATCAGTACATCGCTAGATGCTCCCCCTGATGTCGACATCTCTCCATGATTTGCATTTATGGTATTATTGTTGTCTCATTAAAAACCTTTTCGAGTAACAAAACCCAGTGGGAAAAAGTAACCTCGGTGAAGGAAAAGAGTTCAACATACCATCTGGAGCTCCCCCTGATGCATGACAATTTCTTTAGTCTAATACAGTCATGGGAGTGGACAATTCCTTAAGTCCCATGGAGTCACGGAAGTTCGGACAATCTTTTTAGTCCTATACTTCTCACATGTTTTTCAAATGTGGCCTTAGGTAATGACTTAGTAAATAAGTCTGCCACATTTTCGTCAGATTTTACTTTACTGACCTGAATATTTAGAAGACATTGTTGTTGCTGATTGTAGAAGAACTTCGGTGATATATGTTTCGTATTATCACCCTTGATATACCCTTGCTTCATCTGTTCGATGCAAGCCGCATTATCTTCGTAAATGCAAGTTGGCTCTTCAGTGGTAGAACTCAAACCACATGTCCCTCGAATATGTGTAATGATAGACCTTAACCATATACACTCACGAACCGTCTCATGTAGGGCAATGATCTCAGAGTGGTTCGTGGAGGTAGCCACAAGGGTTTGCTTGGTCGATCTCCAGGATATCGCTGTATTCCCGATAGTGAACACGTATCCAGTTTGTGATCGACCTTTGTGTGGGTCTGAGAGGTACCCAGCATCAGCAAAACCAACCAAAATATTATTTGGGGTTCCAGTGTAAGGAGTCGCAATCACATTAGCATCTCTCCTTTCGTCTTCGTAGGGATAAAACAAACCCAAGTCAATGGTTCCCTTTAGGTATCTAAAGATGTTCTTTATACCATTCCAATGACGCTGCGTTGGCTGAGCTATATCTAGCTAACAAATTCACTGCCATCTACACTGACTCTAGCACCCGCGTCAAGTGATAATGAGATATCTGGTCGAGTACATTGTGCTAAGTAAAATAATGCGCCTATTGCACTTAGATAGGGATATTCAGCTCCCAATACATCTTCGCCATCTTCCTTTGGACGAAATGGATCTTTATGTACATCTAAAGTTCGACCAACCATGGGAGTGCTAGCAGGGTGCACTTTGTCCATATTAAATTTCCTGAGTATCTTATGGACATATGCAGACTGGTGGATTAATATTCCACAAGCTCGATGTTCTAGTTCAATTCCTAGACACATTCGAGTTTTCCAAAGATCTTTCATCTCAAATTCGGATTTCAAATAGCTTGCGGTTTCTCTTAGTTCATCAAGAGTACCTACTATGTTCATGTCGTCGACATAGACAGCTATAATAGCAAATCCGGAACTTGTTTTCTTTATAAACATGCAGGGGCATAATTCATTATTTGTATATCCCTTCCCAATCAAATAATCACTTAGACGGGTATACCACATCCGCCCGGATTGCTTTAATCCGTAAAGTGAGTGTTTCAACTGAATTGGAAACGCACTTCGTGGTTTAGAGTTACTTGATTTGGGCAATGGAAGTCCATCTGGAACTTTCATGAATATCTCTGTATCAAGATCCCCATAGAGATATGCGGTAACCACATCCATAAGTTGCATTTCAAGTCCTTCAAACAACTAAGCCGACTAAGTAACTAACGTTATGACGTCCATTACAGGAGAGTACGTTTCTTCGTAATCAATCCCAGGGTGTTGTGAGAAACCTTGCGCCACAAGGCGAGCCTTATATCTCAAGACTTCGTTCGTCTCATTACGCTTTCTGAAAAATACCCATTTATGTCCTACAGTGCTTTACACTGGTGGGGTTAGCACTACCGCACCAAATACCCGTCTTTTTGCCGTGAATTTAATTCAAAGACGGATTGCATCTCTCCATTGAGGCCAATCTGCTCTATTTTGGCATTCTCGCAATAGAGCGTGGTTCGATATCATCGTGCTCTATAATCTCTCGAGCAATCGTATATGCGAATATATCATCAATATGCGTGGAGGATCTTTCCATCAACACGTATGAACTTTCATAATCCATAGAGATTTCTTTGTTCTCTGGAATCAATTCAAACTTCGGGCGTCCCCGAATGATTCATGGACATAATCATAATCGAGAGACAATCTCATGAGATGGATTATCTGTATTGATGATATATGGATCGGTTTGTGCCTTACTCGCCCTTTTCTTCCTTGGCTGAGTATCGATCGAACCAAGTGGTCTCCCCCTCTTCCTTTTGGGGGCCAAGGCCTCAGCTACACTTCCACCAAGTGCAGCCTTGGTACCTATATTTATGGTACCTTTTCCCTTGTCGGGAATTTCCAACCTTGCAGGCACGTTTGCAGCTGGTATATGTGATCTCGTCACTTTAGCAATATCAGTAAATACATCAGGCATTGAATTTGCCACATTCTGAAGATCGATAATTCTTTTCACTTCACTTTCGCATTGTCGAGTGCGGGGATCAAGATGAGACAACGTGGGAACACACCACGACAATTCCTGTCGTTCCCTTTGGAAGTCCTTTTCCATACCTCCCCCTAACGACGGAAGGTTGTCTCATCAAAGTGACAATCCGCAAATCTAGCGGTAAAGAGATCGCCTGTCAAAGGTTCTAAGTAGCGGATAATTGTTGGGGATTCGTATCCAACATAAATACCTACTTGTCTTTGTGGACCCATCTTAGTACGCTGTGGGGGCGTAATAGGCACGTATACGGCACAACCAAATATGCGTAAATGTGAAATATCAGGCTCATATCTAGTTACCAACTGGTACGCAGAAAATGGTTGTCTAGCAGTGGGTCTAAAGCGAATAAGTAATGCTGCATGCAATATGGCGTACCCCGAGCAAGAATAGGCGAGTTGGAACGCATAACCAATGCCCTAGCTATCATCTCGTAACCTTTTGATAGTAGCTTCTGGTAGACCATTTTGAGTGTGTACATGGGGTACGGGATGCTCTATGTCCATTAGACATACAGAAATCATCAAATCCTTTAGATGTAAATTCTCCAAAGATTATCAAGTCCGATAGACTTGATTGGATGATCGAGGTGGTGAGCCCTTAGTCGTATAATTTGTGCTAGGAGCTTTGCAAATGCAGCATTTCTTGTGGACAACAATGCAACATGTGACCAACGGGTCGAAGCATCAACCGAACCATAAAATACCCGAATGGTCCACATTCTCGGATGTATAGGTCCACAAATATCACCTTGTATTCTTTGTAAAAATGGAATATTTTGTTTGGTATCTTTAGCATAGGATGGTCTCGATCCTGTCTTTGCTAAAGAACAAGCTTTGCGTTGAATGAGCGATGTGCCTTCGATAAGGACAACGAAGAAGAATGGGACAAAGGGTGCGCTTCAATTACTTTGGAAGACGAAGGTTGCACTTCTCTTGCTTTAGAAGGCATAAAATGTGCATCATTTACTTTAGAATGCACATTGTTACTCGCATTGTAACAATCTTTTGTCCCATTTTCTTTTTCATTCGAAAGAACGGATGTCCGTGTGAGTTCTTCAAAACACGGATCATCATATCACGACACAGGTGCCCTAGTCGATCGTGCCAAAGCTTATATAAGTCACTGGCCAACAGTTCATCGTTGGCAACCACATGGGATTCGATAATCCTAATAGTGGTGATATACAATCCACTAGAGTGACTCATTAGTTTCTCTAAGATGCGCTTCCTTCCGCATTTACTAGAGGTCACATATATGTACTCAATTCCATTTTCACAGTGAGTTTCCAAGTGATAACCGTTTGCACGGATATCCTTGAAACTTAACAAAGTGTGGTGAGCTCTTGGTGCATATAGAGCTTCTGTGACTTTAATCATTGTGCCGTTTGGCAACAAGAATTGAGCATTACCTCGCCCAATTATTACTTGCGATGATCCAATCATCGTAGTCACAGATGTATTATAAGGAGTAAAATCGACAAATAATTATCTATTTCTTAGGATAGTATGGGTGGTTGCACTATCAACTAGACATTCAATTTCTCCTGGAGACATTCCTACAAGTACATTAGGCGGGAATGTTACAAATAAAGAAAAATGAACAACTTATCTCACTTCCTTTAGAGAATTTTGTTCTACTAGAATGGCGTCCTTTCCATTCTAATTTACATGTTAAACAACAGATTATCATAAACAAAGTAGAATTCTATAGAACATAATAGAAAATAAGTACTTATAGATAATCCATACACATACAATAAAGATGGTAATAACATGTTCAGCAGCGGTAACACCTACTCAAACTATTAAACAAACGATAGTCTAAGATAACATAAAAACTTCAAAGCATCTAAAAACTGACAGAGTCTAGCACGCCAGAAACTAAATTCTTAGGCCCAAGCAAAATCAGGCACATCCATTGTTGGGGCAAAGTCCTCATTGCCCAGGAAGTCTGAAATTGTGAGGTTGACGTTAGGGGTTACATCATTTTCTTCCATATAGTTAGCCTCTTGTTCGAGAGTTTCCCGGTACTTTTTGTAGCTCGCAGCTACATTGGCACTAGCCTTGCAATGCTTGTACCAATGTCCGGTAAATCCACACCTAAAACAAGGCGCACTTTCGTCTCATGACCTTTTTGTTAGCGGGATTTTTAGGTGTTTTCTCGAACTTAGGATCACCACCTGTATGGCCAGAAGTTTCTTCTCTGTGCCAAACATTAGAGTGACCTTTACGTCCTCGACCTCGATTATGTCCCTTACGTCCTCTTCCACGAAAGGTATTATCTCCACGTGGGTATGGATCATGGGAATGTGAATCAGAATTTCGAGCCCTCTTTCCTTTGGGGTTCTTTCCCTTATTGACCTTGCCATGGTTAGCTTCGGGAACTTTCTTTTTTCCGACAGCTCTGGCATTGTTATTGACAAGAATCTCATTGTGCCTTTCGGCCACTTGCAATAAGTTTATCAACCTACTGAGTGTATTGATTCTTTTGTTGTCCACCTCTAAACGATACTGGTTCGCTAGTATCATGGACGAGGTGGGAAAGGTCGATAGGGTTTTCTGAATCATTTCCTCATCTGTAAGTTTCTTTCCACAAAAGTCCATACGTGCCTGAATTTGCAGCATGTCTTTTTGGAAATCATTCACTTTTACATAATCGAGAAAGCGGATTTTGTTCCACAGGACGTTCAATTGTGATATTAAGGAATCATGAATGTTCCCAAAACGGCTATCTAGAGCATCCCATAGCTCTTTTGGCGTTTTCAAGTGATGATAACCCCAACGTAGGTTAGGATCAATATGCCTCTTAAGGAACATAAGAGCATGAGCTTTGTCTTTCTCGATTCTTGGAGCAAATCGTCAGATGGCTTGATAGTGGAGGTGTAGTCCTTTGCCACGAAGGTGGTTTCCACATCAGATACCCAACGGTGGTACTCAAGTCCTGCTAAGTCCAAAAGTTCGAATTCTGGTCGAATTGGGTCCATCTACATAGACAAGATAAAGGACATTAATATGGTGCTCAAGTCCTTCTGAGTCCATAACAAATCACTTCCATCATTTTCCCATCACCAACTTTCTTTATGGTTTTGTGGGTAATACGGATATGTCATATAGTCCAATCTTTGATCATAACCCAGTCCACAAAATTAATTAACCAAGCTTCTTTATGGTTTTTAATAAGGGGACTCTGTTTGCAAACCAAATTTCTTTATGGTTTAAAAATTGCAAACAATTTGGTAACAAGGTTGACAAAATAGTCAACTAAAAATAGGTCTATTAGAAAAAAAAATAAACTGCAGGCCCATTTATCATTTATATACGCATATAAAATTACTGGAATTTAAGTCGCAATTCGTTTGCATATTTAGTAGCAAACAGTTTTGCGGGATAAAATAAATTTTGGTTAATATTTGTGACATGCATGAGTAATATCAAACTAAGATATAATACTAAACATAAAGTATATGTCAAAATTTTAAATTATTTTTAGGAAGGTCTAAATAAAATAGTTTATCATACTAAAAAAAAAAATATGTATGGTAAATTATAACATTTGGTGGGAATAACATCATGGATGCATACATATATGATAAATATTTGATAAAAATAAAATACTAGAATGTTCATGGCTTAAAAGAAAAATAATTAACATACATATATATGCATTATGGGTATAATATATTTTCTAACAAGTAGAATGAAATGATATTCTTCAAAAGGTGATATCCATACATGTATTTATTTATTTATTTTATTAAAAAAAAAATGAAAGATCAAGTACAACATCACATGGGGAGTTTGAAACAAAATCAGTGAGGTTTTTTTTTCTTTTTTTTGAAAAGGAAAGCAAACTACACTTTTTTTATATCACATGATTTTAATTAATTAAAATATAGATAAAAAAATGTCACTTTCATCTTAGAAGACAAGCATGTGATCATAAAGAAACAAATAAGCTATCACTATCAAGTTGAAAATCAACTTAGTAAAAATCAAATGGATTATTTTCTTTTAACTTTGGTGTAATTAAAATAAAGAGTATGAGCTAATATTAGGCTTATTCCTATGCACATGCCAAAAAAATGGTGTTTGGCATGCCACCTGGCATGCCAAACCATTTGTGCCACTATGGGAAAACCGAGCTGATATTCTATCGAGCGATATTTATCGATGTCGATATTGTGAATATCGCTCGGTAAAAATAATAACGCTGGCGATACAATGGTTATCGCCAAGTAGTTATTCTGCAACGGCTAGTTCTCCCTATGGTTCCTATATATACGCCATTTTACCTCGACGTAAAACTCACACTGCTTCTAAAGATATTACTCCTTTATTCTCAATTTTAAGCTTCATTACAATGTCGAGATCCAATGAAGAAAGGGATATTATTATGAATAGGTTCAAAGTTACAGCAAGAAAGTTATCGTATGAGGTTGCAAGAAATTGACGAAGAGGAAGCTGAAGATGAGAAACTAATCGAAACTTTGATGCTTGTACATACGGGTCAAATACCAAGAGTTCCAGAGCCCAAAGAAGTATTATCAAGAAGATATACGTATCGAGGAGAGGGAATTTTACCATCAGAAGCTCATGCACGATTATTTTCTTCCCAATTGTGTGTACTCTGATCGAGATTTTCAAGGTCGATTCCGCATGCCTCGTCATCTGGTGAAAAAGATTATTGAAGAGCTTTGTCGAGTGGAACCTCAATTCAATTATCAGTTTGATGCACTGAATATTAGAGGTCATAGTCCCGACAAAAAGTTACTTCAACTTTTAAGGATTCTAGGTTATGGCACTCCAAATGGATGCGAATGATGAGTACCTTCATATGGGTAAAACAACTTCTTACACTTACCTTTCATTGTTCTCGTGAAGTAATGATTAATCATTTTGGTCCAACATATTTACGAAAACCAACCGACGAAGATGTTAGACAAATATTAAGGAGAATGAGGAAAGGGGATTCCCGTGAATGCTAGGTAGTCTCGATTGTATGCATTGGGTATGGCATGGATGCCATGTTTATTGGGATGGTCAATATAAAGGTCATTATCCAAAACCAACAGCTTCCTAGAAGCCGCCGCTTCTTACGATTGTTGGATATGGCACGCTTTTTTTGGTCTTCCGGGTTCACAAAATGATATTAATGTTTTGCACAAGTCGCCTCTGTTTGAAGATTTGAAGTATGGAATTTCTCCATCTGTCCGTTTCATGATCAACGGCCATGAGTACACTCATGGCTATTATCTTGCGGATGGTATCTACCCAAAATGGTCCACCTTGGTTCAATGCTACCGTCACCTCCCCGTGGTGCATTGGGCCGTTCATACCGATATTTTAACGATGCCCAAATGGCACCGAGGAAGGATGTGGAACGCGCTTTTGAATTTTGAAGAGGAAGTTCGCTATCATTTGTGGCCCATATCGTGGGTTGAGTCCTCGTGAAATGCACAAGACTATGCTCACTTGCATAATTCTTCATAACATGGTAATTCAGAAACTAGGCGTGATTCGGATTGGATTAACTATGATGATGAAGATTTGAGGCCTAGAGATTCGACTCGAAAGAGGCCTCCATGCAAGGAATTATGGTCAAATGACTAACTACATTCGAATCAGAATGTGTATGACCAAGTTAAGAGATGATCTCGAGATTGAATCTTTGGGCAGAGCATGGAAGATGATTTTATGTATTTTCATTAATGTTTTAGCTTCAGTTTAAGTTATGTTATGTATTGTTATTTTTCTAATTAATAAACTTCAACATTTCATTTCAAACTAATATTAATTGGAATGCATAACAACATATTAAATTAAAACTTAAACTAAAGCATTAAAACTTAAACTGCTACATTAAACTAGTACTAAACTAGTACATTAATCATTTAGAGGAATTATTTCATCAAACTCATTATCAGTTCCATCATCATCATCTTCATCACGGTTGTTAGTAAATCCAAATTGCTTTTCAATCATGCTTGAATCTGTCAAATTAGATTTGCCATACATGTTTTTGTTGGGCGTTCATAATTGAGGTGTTAGCTTGAAGAATGTTATGCTTGTCATAGTCAAACCGGAATTTTTCTTGAGAAAGACGATTTTTCTTACTCTCCCTAGTTTTGAATTTTCCTTTGAATGGATCTTTCCTTCGCGACGGTATTTTGATGATCCATAAACTCCGCCATGTTAAATCCTACGGAACTCCCTCCTTCTTGAGCTAATTTTCTAGCCAGTTTTGCCTGATTCCTCCCTGGAAGTTTTCCCTTATTATTACCATCAACATAATTATTGAAAACTACGTTGGAATTTGAGCTTGTAGGGGTATCTGGTGAAGAATTTGATGGACCTTGTGAAAATTGTGAAGAATTTGGTGTTGAGGGAGAAGAATTATATGGTGAATTTTCAGGTACTTGTTGAGTAGTTGCTAAGAAATCTGGATTATATTTGTTCAACACCTTCAAAATATGATAACAACTTTCGAAAGCAAATTGTTTACCATGTTTTCGTTGCCAATCTGTACGAACCTCTCTTTCAAAATCAACATCAGTCTGACCACTGTCCTTTCCTTTTCTCTTGGCTTGCATTATCAATGCAACATAAGCGGCTACTTCCTTATTGATTAAAATAAAGTGTTCGACAATCCTTTGCATCACGACTATTGATGTTCATGGTTTGTTCTTCATATTTTTGAAATATATTATCCCACATGGTGTTACCATGTTGTTGTGCACCACCGATACAATCTTGGGTAAAAAAAAACATAATTACGACAAATACATTCATCTTCTATCATGCTGTATTTTGCACCACGGTCTCGGTTCTTCTTACCTTTGCCTTGAGTTTGTGCTTGTGAATCCATTTTACAAGAAAATATAATTGTAGAGGAGTTGTGATAGTTTTAGATTTGAAAAAGATTGAGAAATTAAGAAATTCTAGAGAGATTTAGAATTTTTGGTGTGAGTTGATATGAGTTTGAAATCAGGTATTTATAGAGGGGGGAAATTGTAGCCGTTAGATGATGATCTGGTCAGCGATTATCATACTAGCGAGCGATATCTTGACTGTCGCCGGCGATTGGAAGACCACCGAGCAGTCTGCTGACCATCGAGCGACCAAGACTCTATCGCTCGCTGGAGACTCTGTCGTGTATGCCTATATGCCAGAAATAACATATTGGCATATGAGTTTGGCAGTTTGGCATACCCATAGTGGGTAAATATATGCCAAATATCATGTTTTGGCATGTGCATAGGAAGAGGCCTTATCATGTCATGTGATAGATGAGACAAATATATCACCTTCAACAAGAGTAAATAAATACTAATGGTTGAGATATACCTCCTTCTTTTGGAAAAATCCTACTTGTTTTAAGAATGGAGCCAACAATTTTTTTGTTTGTGAAGGATTAATGCTCAATTGGAAACAATGAACAAGGTGCTGATAACGTGTTTAAGTTATTGTGTTTAAGGAGACAAAGCTTTAATGGAGAAGAAACCAAAATACAAGAGAAGGAGAATCAACAAATCTTTTATTCATTCTCTTATTTCTCTTTAAGTACACATGACAAAGAAGAGATGTAGGAATTAGTGTTGTTACATGTGTTGGTGGTAATAGACAAAGTATTACATGTGTTAAGCATGAAGATAAAAGTACATGCACAATGCCACCTCAAGTGGTCAACCACTCATATTACTACAACAATAGATTTACTTTTTTTATTTATATTTATCTGAGATATGTATAGATGTTGGAGGAAATCAAACTGTTCTTTTTGTTCAAATATGCGACCCTTTTTTGGTTCCCTGAAACTGAATGAGGGACCTGGGCAGCCAATAAATCCAATTTAAATTGAAACTGTGCCCTATCCTCCAAATCACTTAATTTTATTTTTCATTCGGTAAACATGGATACATGGCTGACCATTTTTACGTACGGAAAATTGGTCATTTGTCCAAATATTTTTAAAACCTGGTTCAAATGGACGAGTAAAAATTAGTATAGGTGACATGGACAAAAAAAAATAGCAAGGATGAAACTGGATTCATCCTGACTTAAACTTAAAAAATAGCAAGGATGAAACTGGATTCATCCTGACTTAAATTGAAAAAATAGCAAGTTTTTGAAAATGGGTAGGATGAAACTGTTTACATCCTGGCTATTTTTGTATTTTTGTCCATTTAAACAGTATCAAAATCTAGATGTCTTTTTCACCCAGGATTTGTTGATTTTGGTCTTTTTAACCAATTTTGTGTTCTATGTAGTATAAGAAGTCAGCCCCAACCTCCGATTGTATTCTCATTTTGACATTTTCATATGTTATGGTACTATGTTAAAGTTTAAAAATGAAGAAGTAGTTGGGGATGTTAGCATTAATTGGAGATATTTTACTGTAGTTGTCGGCATAATTTTTCAATACGGCATGATTTTTCAGGAATTTTCAATACCAATATGAACAGTAAAATATCTTTAGCTCATACCAGCATCCCTCAATTGCTCGTTCTTAAAAGTTAAATAGTAGTCTACCCTAGTTTAATTAGTTCTTAATGATAATAAGGGCAAGACTCTCTAAAGCGATCTTAAAGGTTTACATATATATAATCAGTACTCTTCACCACACTAATCACCACTCAAATGCTAGGTGTTGCACAGGTAGTGGTCCAATTTATTCAGTCATGACCAACGTTAGAAAAAAGGGTACACCATTTGAGAAATGTATGGTTTAGATGTTGTGAGTTGTGAGTAGAGTGGTGTTTTGTGTTGTGAATAGCACCACCGCTCAACTAAATTTGCTATATAATGATTCTTCACCTATTATCTGAAAAGTAACGTTGTACACATCTTTCCTAGAGGTGGGTTTGTTGTCTTTACGCTTTTTATTTTTGAATCTTTTTGGAAAAGTTATTTGGTTAGTTATTGATATCTAATATCAATATCATTATGTCAATATCATTATGTAAGGGAAGAGAAGGCATCCAATGTACAGTGATATAAAAGGAATGGGATGGAAACTAAACGAAAACCTTAACTCCCTAAGTGTCACTCTGTTAAAAGTTGAATATTATCTGAAACATGACATTCTTCACATGAAAATTAAACTAAAATGAAGGGACGGTTGGATATGGAAATGAACCTTATCAGGAATCAAACAGATACAAAAAAAAAAAAAAATCTTTTAGGAAATACGCAATGTAGAAAACATAAATATTTGGAATGACCACTGGACACTGGAAGTTAAACTATTTAAACCAAACAGTAGAATAGATAACCTTAACGAGCGAAAATATCTTGTCATTTACATTAGACAATGGGATCAAATAAAATTTCCCTATGCTTTGACCACCAAACCATAACGTACATCAAGAAAATTCGGATTTCTAGGTTCAGTATGGAAGACGTAACCCAATAGAACTTAACTAACAAGGGTAACTTTAGAGTCAATTCCATATACTCTATTAATTCAGCTAGTACTATAAAAAAATATTGGGATCTCTTATGGAAAATAGAGGTCACACCATCCATTAGAAACCTTACTCCCCAACAGTATGAGACTGGCAGTCATAATCCTGGATATAAAAACTACTTGTAAAGTTTGTAAATTCAGATGATGAAACTTTGACTCATTTCTTCCTCCACTGTATGGATATAAATTTTATTTGTCTTATGTTGTGAATAATAATGATAATATCTTTCATGAATGCTAATTAATATGTTCTTAGAAACTGGAAAAGGAGGTTATATCGTATATTGGCTAGAATTTTGTATTATAGTTATTTGGCACATCTGGAAAGTCAGACGTAAACTATCTTCAATAAAACACATCAATACAGCGCCACCATTGCAAAAAAGATAGTGCAATTTATTAACAGTCTCGGGAATGTGAAAAGTAAATCTTATAACCAAATGTTGTCCTTATACTATAATCAATCCCATGCTTGATGAAATACTACGAATTAACAATTTGTTACAGAAGAAGCTCCAACAAACAAAACTTTCTTAGCTTACAAACTTAACATGGCAATATCTATGATGAACCCCATTACTACTTTATTTTGGTCTAAGATTGACTGGCTACGATGGAAATATTTCGAAGCAAAAGGAATTCATGGAAATTGTGCCACTAGAGAGGAATTAGAGACAATGTGTGTTGATGCATATTTTCAATGGGAAACAAAATGGATTGGGACCAATCTAATTTACCAAAGAAATTCAAAATATACTCTAATGTTATTGATGGGAAAGTATGTGGAAGCCAAAGAAGAGAGATATAGAATTACAGATAACAAAATATAGAATCTACCACAATTGATAGTTGTAAGGTCCTAGAGATGATTCCTAAGAAAAAACCCAGGTCGA
Source organism: Papaver armeniacum (assembly GCA_023531295.1). Classification (NCBI taxonomy): domain Eukaryota; kingdom Viridiplantae; phylum Streptophyta; class Magnoliopsida; order Ranunculales; family Papaveraceae; genus Papaver; species Papaver armeniacum. Next base: position 78,329 of record JAJJWW010018144.1, on the reverse strand, counting down.
GACCTGGAGAGCGAGTCTATAGCACGAATTTTAGAGCACTGATCGATCGAACTCGCAAATTCTGCTATCTCAAGCTTGGAGTTAATGTTAGATGTAGAAAACTATATCTTGATATATTATATATCAAAGTTAAGTTTCAGACTAGGATTAGATTATGGTAGTTGAGTATCCCATATCAATGAGTAACCCTCGAATATTGAAGACCGGAGATCAAACAAAGGCATTTGAAGATTTTCATCTACAAAAAGGCACGTGAAGACTGAATCATCCTATTTACTCATGGAATTAACATTTTATCTTTATGAGAATATGTCGCACGATTTTAATAGATTTCATATTGCAAAGAAGAAGTGCCGAGTCAAGTTTGTCTTGTTAAATATCTAGAAATATGACTCAAGCAATGGATGTTCATAGATCCTTAGCAATCTTAATAAAGAACAATTTTTGTTTCAAACTGATCATTTGGAAATTTCCCAAGAAATGATATTTCAAATCTATGGCGATTGGGAATGTTTCAAATCATTAAAAGAGAGTTTTTAGAGTGACTTAGTGATCTAAGATGTCTTAGATGTGTTTATGAGAGTTATAGCAATACCAATATATATATATATATGAAAATGCTTAATTCGTACTGGGTAGGTATGTATAGGGTAAGACGTACCTAAGAACCAGTTCGTGAATTCAGGGAGCCAGGGTACGCGTATTGGGTATGCATACCCTAAGTCATTCATGAACTCAGACCCTTAGATACGCGTATTGGGTATGCATACCTCCCCTTTTATACAAATTCAGAACCTCAGGTTATGCGTACCTACCTATGTTCCGGAATTCATTTGACTAGGGTACGCATACCTACCGTGTTTCCAGAATCTCAGTAATTCTGTGTTTATGAATCCTGAATTAAGTTTTGAGTATTAAATGAACACGATTATGCTTATATGTTCATATTGCGTATTTCCCGTGAAATATCATTATACACGGTTCTGGTACCCTGGACCAAAGTGTGTAATCTTATGTGTAATTACAAGACACACTTCTAACATGCTTACATGAATTCTTAATAAGAATTGCATCTAATCTGAAAAGGCGTTTGCTTGAATCTCAAGTTTTCATAACTTGAATTCAAAGTTACCTATAGTCTTGAAAGTCTATAAATAAAGAGACTCAAAGAACTAGGAATTCCAATACCTGACACTTATGTCATAGTTTCTTGCTAGAGTCATCCTCTAACAACCTAGTTTTCCTCTGAGAAACATAATTAGGTTTACGACTTAAAGACTTCACTTAAGGATTCGTGAAGCCAGCTACGACTATCTTTACCTTGATAGTTCGTGTATCCTGATCTTGTTTTTGTTGATCGTTGAGTTTTTCTTCAATCTTCAATCAAGAACGAGAAAGATAGAAATCACAAAGTTCACTTAGTCTCAGACTTTGTGATTCATCAAGATAGATATCTTAAACTCTTCTTTGTTGATCGGTTTAAGATTGTTCTTGAGAGGTGGTTAGTAATCCAGGTTTCTTAGCTAACTGAGTGTAAGTGTTCCGGATTCATGAGGTTTGCTATCTTTGTCTACTCCAAACAGATTTCCAAGCCTTGATCTAAAGGGGAATCATATAGGCTTATATGTTAGAGGAAGATTGGCATCAAAAGCATTTGCTTAGGTTGAAACAACTCTTAGGATGTAAAGGACGCCATCTAAAGGAATCAATTGCGTAGGGCCTTGCGAGGTTCAAGAGAAATAAGGAGCATGAATGTAGCTAAATTTCTTGGAGGGTTATTTCAGTCTCAACTACATTCCATTCCGAAGTCTGATAGTAGGCTAGTATTTGTAGCGTCTTAATATAGTTTTGTGTTCAAAGCTGGACAAAGTCCCAGGGTTTTCATTGGTCCCTTTTAAAGTATTTTGACTTCTAAATCAAAGAAACTTGGTCCCGGATGGATTCTAAGACCTATATCTTGTGAATACTATATAAGAGGACTTCCATTAATTAGAGGGGACTTTAAACATTACTTTGCAAGCTTGAAGAGTATAAACAACATAATGGAGCAAAAACTAGGGTTTCGTAGCGGTTTTCATCAATCGTAATGATATCTCTTTAATTTTTTTATATGTATATCATGGATGCTTCTACATCCATGGGTAGCTAAACAACTATTGAACGAGAATGAATTCTAAGTTCTAGACAAGATTTGAGTTATTATATTAATCTATTTTGAAGTTGTTCTTATGATTATCATTTGTTTATACTATAAAGATTGTTTATGATTGATTGATATATTGTTTAGATGGCCAACTGAATTTATTTTATCTAATGCTAGTATTGAGTTATGAGATATAATCGTCGAATAATTCATACACAAGTAGAGAACAAGAGACCTTGCAGAGGGATCCTGTGGAGAGATTGTGTGTATAAACAACACTAAAAGTAGACCCTGATCTAAGAGTCTAACTATTAAGATTAACCTAAAATTCATAAAGCATAAATCATTCGACCAAATTACACCTTGAGTGATCTACAATTAGGTGGTTTAGACGAATGGAATATGGTAGTCGAGAACTTCCGTATCCAATGAAATAAGGGATTTAGGAAATAACACTGATCTAGTTGGTATACGGTTAGTGATAATCTATGATTAATAATAAGTAGATAAGTATCATCATAACCCATTAACGGTTTAGTTACGAAGAAAGATTCCTCGATCATCTCTCTTTCTCTATTGCTTACAACTTAATCTTTTAATACTTAGTTTAATAGTTTTAAAACTCAAAATAAATCCCCTTTATGACACTTTGACAACAAAAATTCCATGCTTTTCGTGGGAACGAACTTGAGTTTTATTATATTACTTGGTAACTAAGTGGAATTAAGATCACTAATTTAAGTGCACCTATGACTGCATCATATTTTGGCTCGCTGCCGGGAGCAGTCGGTAGCTTTAATTGTTCTTTCTTTTCTTTTATTTCTTTTATTTCTTTTTTAAGTTTAATAATAATTATTAAATAAATAATTTGAATATATTTTTATTAATTCTTACAAATCTAATTTGAAATAATTTGAAAACGGGTAGCTAGCTCAGCTGGTCATCCCCGTTCTGCAAAGTTTTGATGTGCTCCATGAGGTCCTAGGTTCGAGTCCCCGATGGCTCAATATTGCAGAATTTGACATGGAGGGTAGAGTTAGCTTGCCCCCTTGAGACATAATCACCCCCCTATCCGCTTAGGCTCCCTTGGCTGGTTCCTCATGAGGCTCGCTGGTAGGCTAGCATGGAAACATGTACAACTAATGTAGTAGTACGCTGTTGGAGCTTAGCTTGTTAGACTTCCAACTAGTTTCTTGTAATAATAGTTTTTATCCAATAATTTATATATTATTAACCTATAGAGAAAATAATAATAAAAATAAAAATATTACAAGAAATTGGATGGGAGTCTCGCTACAAGCTGAGCTTCAATACCCTTTTGAATAGCCACACTTGTTCTATGGAAAAGAAAACTACCAGAACTATAATTCGCATCATTATTAGCTAAAAATTCTTCAGCCTCTTCAAAAAGATTAAAGTGTCTTCACCAAGCTGTCTTAAGGTTGAAAAAGGCAGGATACCAAAACTATAACCATGGGACAGACACTTATCCAGATATTTGTTACGTTAGTGCATGGGAAATATCTTGTCCTGGTGCAAAAGATTTGGTGCCACAACCCGTGAAAGGTGAAACATCAGTAACGTAGAGGCACACATCCTGGTCGTTTTCCTAGTTATAAACAAGAATACGAGGGGGTCTTAAAGCATTATCTCCATCATACAAGAATCCCAAAGAAACTTCTTTCCGAGCAGGTACACCATCCTTGTAACATATGTCAGCAAAAACGTCATGAACTAGGTCGTCTTTGAGATTAAACCCCACATCGCTGGCACAATATAGTGCATGGTCGCCAAAGGTATTAATCTCCTTTTTGTTTTACGATTTATTTTTAGTTTTTGAGAATCTTTTTTCAGGTACTTGATCTCTGGCCCCTAAAAGTTGGGATTACCAAAGGTACGATATTCAAACTCGCAAGGGAACAGTACTGCAAGAACATCAACAACCACAAAAAGAACCGTATACATCAGAGATGGTGAACGACACATGTCCTCCACCACCACCTCCACCTCAGGAGAAGAAGTTGTGAGAGTTGACATCTACATGCTTAGATAGGAAACCATTGTGCATTACTATGACTGACACAGTTGAGCTGAATTCGAATCTAATTCACCATTTACCGAAGTTCAAGGGACTTCTAGGCGAAGATATGAACCGTCATCTTCAAGTACGTATTTCAGCACAAGATTAACGAGTCTTAGACAATGTAGCGAAGACAATGGCAATGCTATGATGCAAGCCTACCAATTTTCATTAACAGATCTAGCAGATTAATGGTTGTATTATATTCCTCCAAGAAGTGTTACAACATGGACTGGGATGAAAAAGCTATTTCTAGTGAAGTACTTACATGCTTCTAAGGCGGCTGCTGTCCGGAAGGAGATTAGTATCATTCTGCAAATTACTGGGGACTCTCTTTATGGATACTGGGATAGATACAAGAGGTTATTGGAAACATTCCCACACCCCAACATATCTTAAAAACTCATTATTCAATACTTCTATGAAGGATTACTTCCAGAACATAGGAATTTGATTGATGCAGATGCTGGTGGTTCACTTACTGAAAATACAATCTTGTAGGCAACTAGTTTTATTGAGAGTATGACGTCAAATGCTCAATAATTTTACACAAGAAACTACTCAAGTTTCAGAAGGGTTAACGAGATCAGAGAGTCATCAAATACATGGCACTGGTTGATTACCATTGAAAAGGTAATTCATCGTATAGTTTATGTAGTAGCTCCATCATACAGAGAGGAGACCTGGGTTAATGTTTTATTATCTAATTGGAGGCCAAGGTATAATCCCTATTATAATACTTATAATACAGGAGACCTGGGTTAATGTTTTATTATCTAATTGGAGGCCAAGGTATAATCCCTATTATAATACTTATAATCCAGGTTGGAAGGATCATCCGAATTTCAGTTATGCAAACAAGCAAGTTGCAGCTCCTAATTCGTATGGGCGTCCAGGTGGTTTTCAACAACCACAATTCCAACCACATCCTCAAGATCCCAAGGAGGATGCTTCTGAAAAGATGATTACCATGATGCAAGGACTTTCATCTATGTTCCAGCAGAGTCACCAACAAAACCAACAATATTAGCAGAAGATCGATTTTTCTATTAAGGACTTGCATACTCAAATATGGCAAATGGCGACGAATATGAATTTACTGAAAGTACAATCTTCAACAAAGTTTCTATCACAAACTTTTGTGAACCCAATAGAACACGTTAATACAGTAACTCTAAGGAGTACGGGGAAATTTGAAGAACCACAACAACAAGAAAAGGTTAGTGGCGATATCGAGGCGGAAACCATGCCAAAGGAAAATCCTACATCAACCGTGCAGCTTAAGGACACGGTTCCTAATTGTACCATACCACCTCCTTTACCTAGTCATGTTTCCAAATTCAAGAAAGAATCTCAACAATAGCAGATCATGAATATTTTCAGAAAGATACAAATCAATATTTCATTTATTGAGGCCATCATAACTGAAAACGCGACGGGTACCAAAATACACTACCAACTTTTTCGTTCATACCTATGAGACAAAACCTAATGCAATTAGAAGTAAAACAACTTAATAATCCTTCAACAATATGTATATACGATTTACTATTCTTGTACAATCAAAAGATACGTGAATCTGATGGTATACAAGAACTCTTGGACGATCCCAACAATTAATATCCAAGATAACCTAGTACCGTAACAGTAGGTGAATCGAATTCTAACAAGAGAAAATCTTGTAATATATATTTCAAGATACGAATTCCAGGAACAAGTCTTGTAGGTTCACTACAATTTTAATTAAAAATTGTTTAGGTTGATTATCGAATTACTTGTGTTTACTTTAATTATATCAAACAAAATATATATAATACGGAAAATAAAAGTAAAGCAAGACATAAAGAAATTTTGCTAACAAGGAAAACTTCACCTGTAGAAAAACCCCGGGACCTAGTCCAGTTTGAACACCGAGCTGTATTAAGCCGCTACAGACACTAGCCTTCTATCAATAATTCAGAGTGGAATGTAGTTGAGATCGAATCCACCATCACAACGATCTAGTTATAGCTGCGCTTCTTACGACTCTTGAACCTCGCAATTTTCTACGCACTTGATACCCTTAGCTGACGTCCTTTATAGCCTAAGAGTTGCTTCAACCTAAGTGAAGACTTTTTGGGTTTTGAATCCACAAAACACCGCTTTTGATTTCTCTTTAGGTATGAACCAAGGTTTTGGAAATCTTGTGTTTGTTTCGAACAACTACCAGCTAAAAGTAGCTAGAGATATCAAACCAAACTTGTAGATTAGGGTTTGTACTCCACAACTTACAATCAGTATGGGTACAGACAAGGAGTACGTGAACCTGATTTTTGTAAGTGAACTTTGGAGATTCCAAAGATCAATTTCCAAGTTAAGAAAACCTTAATAATTCTACAACAAGAACAACTAGAATAAATCTAGAGATATCTTGTTAAAACTTCTTAAGGAGTTTATGAGATACCTTAATCGAAGTTTTCTTTCTAGTTCTAATTTTGACCAACAAGTGTCGGTATACGACCGTGAACTTAAATCTATCAAAACCTAGGATTTATGATCAACAACTCTTGAATGGACTTATATCAGAAGAGAAGGACCTTAGAATAGACAAGAGTTATGAATAACCTAGAATACAAGTTGCGTAACTATCAAAGATAATTAAACCAACTCGGCTTTGCGATCCCTAAGGCAAATAGTTATTTATCTTGCTCTTGTTCATGAAGAATAGAAGTCGTGGAAAACAACCTATGGAGCTTACACAAATTTTCCAAGGTATAAAATGTGTAGCATTCACGAGCCCTTTATTTATAGTGAACAAGATAGCTTGAAACCTAAGCAAATTCCAAGGTAGCTTGAATCCAAAGCAAGCTTGTGAGTTATCTTCCTTTTTCAAGACTCTCTTAATTTTGGAAGTATTTCCTAAGTTACAACTCTTGCGTAAATAATTAATTACTCCCTCCGTCCCTAATTAAATGAGCTATTTGGTTTTTAGTTTTGTCCACAAATAGATGAGCTATTTCACTAACCAAGGGGATATTTCTAAAACTACCCTTTTAATTGATTATTTTTTCTATAAGAAATATGTATAATTTGATAGTCATGTTTATATTCGTTGTGTAGGTGTTTTAAAATGTTTTTCAACGGTATAAACATTATAAAAAACCGTGGTATAGTTTAAGAGATAAATCGTTTCTAAATTTTACTAATTATTGCCCATAAGGGTATAATTGTAAAAAATACTTAAATATACTCCACTTTCCTCCTTGCCTTAAAATTTTTGCAAACTACAAGTAGCTCATCTAATTAGGGACGGAGGGAGTAAATAATTACTTTAGCATAAATTGTGTTTTTGTGAATAAATCACAATTTAACTTAGGAAGGAATTCTAAAACATCACAAACACTTTAGTCTGGCAATCAAAGGTGTTTGGAAGACTAGCCATCTTGCCTAGATAAGGAAACATTAAAAACTTGACTAAAAAAAAGGATTCTAATCACATATTTGAGCTCAAGTCCGTGAATCGTTACAAATAGTTCGTGGATTGTTACCTACTAACGAACTGCAACAGTAACATCAACATTTATAATTGTTGTTTTAATAAATCACCCATAACTTCTTCGTTATAACTCGGAATCGAGTGATTCTTAGCTTGTTGAATTCGCAATCTCATTCACTACAACATGAGAATATTTCTAGGGATAAAGGTTATTGTCACTAAAGTCATGGCTCAAATAACCTCGAGACCATACATAAGTATATGTATATCGTCATTGGAATTGTTTCATAGAGTGAGGAATTGTTTTGATAGATTAGAAAGGTACAATTGAAAAAGAATCCAAATGAAATCAGTAACCACATAATTTTGTTGATGAAGTCCTTGTTGATGTCTTCGTTTGATCTCCAATATTCAATCTTCAAGGGTGTTCGGTGGTTTTTGATACTCAACGACACACTTCTAATCCTAAATCTAAAACTTGACTAAAGTAGACTAGAAATAAAGATATAGTTTTGGTCAACTAAATTTGACAACAAGATTGAGACAACAACACTTGTGACTTTGACCGAGTAATGCTTTAACAATAATAATGCCTAGATACGCCAGCGTTCTAAAGGATTTGTATACAAGGAAGGATAGGTTGATTGCTAATGAGATTACTCGGGTGGGAGAAAGTGTTTTAGCTATGTTACTGAAGAAGATGGTTACAAAGTATAAAAATCCCGGTTCCACTGTACCAATTACCATTGGTAACCTGCGATTTAAGCGTCCTTTACTTAATTCGGGAACATCCATAAGTTTTATATCAGCCGATATTTATGATTCTTTAAATCTGGGACAGTTGAAAGAAGCAGGTATTACTATTCAATTAGTAAACAAATACAATATATATCCTAAGGGACTCGTGGAGGATGTGCTAGTTCAAGTGAATGAGTTAATCTTTCCAGTTGATTCTATATTATGGATATGCAGAATTGAGAAAAATATCCATCTACTTCGTTACTTCTTGGGAGACCGTTTACCAAAATTGCAAAGACGGAGATTGATGTTGACAGTGGTACACTCACTATGGAATTTAATAAAGAGATCATATGCTTCAACATATTTGAAGCCGTGCTTTATCCGTGATGTTCACTCTGCTTTCCCTATGATATGAAAAAGATAAAGATAAAGAAAAATAAAAAGATAAAGATAAAGTACAAGAAATATTAAACCAGTGGGTTTCCTCTCATCAAACGGTTGGTTTAAAGTCATCAGCGTGACTTAGCACTTATTACATCATTATCTTGAACCAATCTCTTCAACCTCAAAACATAACTTCACGTCACTTTGGAATCTCATCGTCTCAAAGATATTGAAGCGGATGACTTCTCCATGAAACTCCATAGTCAAGTCACCATTTTTGGAATTATTCTTCGTTCCAGCGGTGCTCATGAATGGTCTCCTGACAACAAATTTGTAGAATTGGAATCATTCATGTCTAAGACATGGAAGTCGATCGGGAATATAAGATCATTAACTTGCACTTAGACATTCTCAACAATCCCTTTCAGATAAACATTAGATCGGTTGGAAATTTTAAGAACTACACCGGTCTCTTTAAGATGACCAATATTTAAAGAATCATAAATTAAAAAAGGCATAACATTAACGGATGCTCCAAAATCTAGCAAAGCCCAAGTAAAACCTTGTTAGTAATTGTGCATGGTATGGTGAAACTATCGGGATATTTTAACTTAGGTGGGAGTTTCTTGAGAAGAAACGCCGAGGCATTCTCCTCGGCACCCATGAATTCATTCACGTTCAACTTTTTCTTTTTTATGTGAACTTGTCGAATAGCTTGAATGAGTGGAATATTAACTTGTACTTGCTTAAAAAATGTCCTAAATATTCTTGTATTGAGATTTTATTTTCGACTTGGAAAACAACTATAAAATAGGGGTGGAGTAGCGAAAGTAGGGATTGCGTCCTTAAGTTGGTCGGTTGGGGTTGAATTCTCCATTGCTTCGGCTTCAATAACCTCTTTCTATTCAACTAACTCATCATGCACCTCACATTATCGATTTGGTTTCTCCACTTGTCTCTCACTCCTCGAACTAAACACATTAAAAGTCTCTCTTAGATTCACAACTGGTTGCGAAGGAAGCTTTATTGAAGCTTGAGATTTCAATAGACTCATATCGGTCGCCAATTTCCCCACTTGAGTTCGCAAATCCATGATGACCAAATCGGTCTTTTGTTGGTGTTGTTAAAACATAGAAGTGATACCTTGCATGCCTTGCATTATTGCATTAAACTTGTCCTCGCTTGGAGAACTTGTTCTTTTAATTGTTGTGGTTTGAATTGTTGTTGAGGTTGGAAACATGGTTATTGGAATCCACCTTGTTGCACATATGGATTAGGAACCACGACTTGCTTGTTCGCATAACTTAAGATGATCCTTCCAACCGTGATTGTAATATTAAAATAAGGATCATACTTTGGCATATGACTAGGAACATATCGTTTACTTAATCAACCTCTTATTTATAAGTAGGAATAATGACCACATCCATTTGTTGTATCATCTTATCCGTGTTACCCATATTTTGCTCAATGTATGACGAATTTGTATTGATGGTAGATTTAAGGAAGTATTAAATTATCGATAAATTAATAATACTAAAATATCGAAACATTAAAAATTTAAATTTCAAAAATAAAGCAGAAGTATTTAAGAACTTAAATCCCAAAAATAGGAATGGAAGATGATAGTTGCATCGTAGAGGCGGTTTTTTCTAATTGGTATATATATTCCTATAATACAATCAGAAAAGAAATACCCCGGAACTTCTCAAGGAACTACAAAAAGTTAATGATGAAGTCCAATATTTTATAAATTTGAAGAAGAAACAAATAGATTTGGACTCTTATTTGAATGAAGTATCTTTCTGTGCCGACATTCAAATAAGAGTCCAAAGCTATTTGTTTCTTTCTGTGCCGGCATTCTAGGTTAGGTTTAAAAAAAAAAAAAAATCATTGTTCTTCATCTTTAACCTGATTTCATCGTCGATTACCCGAATCTATAAACATGCCTCCCCGAAAGAAACCCAATCTAGAATCACAATCGAAAGAACAACAAGTTCAAAAAGATAGGTTAACTCGGATTGCTCTTGAAGAAGAGGAGGAATCAGACAATCTAACTCTCGAACAAATGGATTTTATAAGAAGGTAAGTGAATTTTGATCATTGTACAAGTGTTTCAGTTGATTTATAGTGGTGGATTTAGGTTGGAATCGCGAACCCTAACTGGAAAAATTCAGTTACAGCCAATATCGACATTGAAATGAATACAATTCCGACATACTGTTTCGACACTGATTTCAATGTGAATACCATGCCGGCTGAGATATCAAAAATCACCAGATACTGCATGTTGATTGCCGACATTAATTTTAGGTTGAAAATAATGCCGACTTTTGTTACCGGCATTGTTTGTAATTTTAGTATTATGCTGGCATTGGTCACTTATTGTGCAGAAAACAATGTGGGATTCTTAAGCATGTCGGCATTATCGGTATTTCCATTTCAATACCGGCTATGGTGCCGGCGTTGAGTTTAGATACTATGACGGCTTACTGGTAAAAAACCACGTAAACTTTGTAGTTTTTTGTATGTAAGCCGGCATAGTTTGTTTATCTATTTCAATGTCGGATGCTTGTCTCGGCATGGCCGGCATTTATATATACAATGCCGGAATTCGTGCTTTAATGTCGTTTAACATCATTTTTATGCCGAGTTTAGCTATGATTGTTAGTTGTTTATTATTGTTGTATGTCTTCTGATATAGGGCTAAAGCCAAGAAAATTAAGAAAGGAAAGAGTAAAGATGTTGGTGTTAAGAAAGGAAAGAAGCAAAATCCCGGCATTCCTGAGTCTCTGCCTTCTCGAGGGATAGAATTTGGTCGCAATAAACTCTCAATAAATAGAGGATAATGCCGGGAATGAATATTAGCTATCTCGATATATAAACTACAATGCCGGTATTGTTAACCGTATGTTTTTAAAAGTCTGCCGACATTGTAAGTTTAGTATAAGAGCATGCCAACAGAATATTTTGTGGAATATTCTTTGGTAGGTAAAAAGTAACTTTAGTGCCGGTATCGATCGCTTCTATTTAAACAATGCCGACATATATTTTAAAATGGGGGATATTGTTTGCTGGCATGACTGTAGTATGAATACTATGCCGCTAAGGGCTCTGCCGGCATTGTATTCATACAATGTCCATGCCGGCATTGGACTTTTTCAGCTGTAAAATGGCGAATACAAGAAGAAAAAAAATCAAATTTCAATACATTAACACTTATACCTGAGATTGGGAATGCTTGTATGTGGAGCTTGTTTACTTTCTTGGGTTGGCTCTTCACGAAATCTCCATGCTCGTAAATATCGTGATTCAAGGGATGTTTGCTCCACAAAAAGTTGTAATTGTGAATCGTTATCATTAGCCGAAAATTCAAGATAGACCCCTTGTTTAGTTGAGCTAAAGATTCAGCAACATTTCTTTTTTTCACTATCATCAACCATTTTCACCCAAACCTAAAGATTCTAATCATTATCAAACTAATATATTAAATTACATAACATTTCTTTTTTTAGGAATTATATAAAATACACTATCATCAACCATTTTCACCCAAACCTTTTCTCTCAAAAATTTTCCCTTTACTCTTACACAAATCATAATGATTTATACTAATCATTATCAAAATAATATATTAAATTACATAACTATAATTAACCACTAAACATGAATAGTGAGAGGTGGATTAGGAATTATATAAAATACCTGGATAGAGGTTAACTCTGATTTACTATTTAAAATCCCTATATTTTCCTATTATCGTATCCCCCAATTAATTTCCATATCCCCGATTCAATTCCATCCGGTAGAAGAGGTGATGATGATGATGTTGATGAAACCAATCCGCAGCGTTCTAAAAATAACTTCCAAACTCTGCATTTGTTGCACAAGTAAATGAAATCATATTATTAACCTATCCCGGAATTTATCAAAACTTTACCGTAATAACATCATATATATAAAGTGGTCGTGGTGGTGATGATGTGTTCTGTTTTTGTAATATATTTATGTAACAAATGTTTTTTAAGGTTTATGGGACATGTTTCGTATTTTGGACCTATATAAAGTGATGGATGCACTTTATTTTATTTTTCACCTATATGTATTTAACATTCTTTTTTTTCCAGAAAAAAAATACTAGTCAAATTGGGATATACCCTAATTAATTGGTGTATTATACCTAATAAAACAAAACAGGATCATTAGGAAGTAAAACTCAAACCCCTTAGCCATACATTTATAGTAATTAATAACTAAATTGTCATTGTTTAATTAGCACTAGCTAACTTGTTTAGTTTAATTAATATAGTTAGATTAATTAGTTGAGTATAAGTTATATAATATATCTTATTTTGGCTAGATTTAACTTATGGATAGATTTTTGAGAAAAAAATATTTGTTTTGAGATTTTTGTAACAGAAATGAAACTGCACTAGCCAAACACTTCTAAAAAGGAAATTGCACAGTTGTTTAATGGTTTCATTCTTAAAATTACAGATAGAATCAACACTTTTAGCAATTATAGGATAAAAAGTCTGCATGAACGGGTGAAATGGAAGATAACGACCACCTATAGCCTGCATGTTAATAATAAACCATAATGACGACCAAATGAAATTTTTCGTATGTAGAAAGGTGTTACAAATGAATGATTAGTCGGCAAGGTATTAATTCATAACCTACCGACTAAAATATATTCGTCAAGGTCGAGAATGCCAAACACCGACGATTAAATTTATTATACACAAGGTTGTCATGATTACAGGTAAAACAACATAACGACTAAATGAAATGAGACATAAAGAAAAGTTGATTTTAGCTGTTATTGGTCATCATGGTCGAAATTGCACAAAGTGACGACCAACACAAAGTCGACAAGGTAGTTTCCCCGACCATGCCGACTAATAGCAAAAATGTACACAAAGAAACTATTTTATGGAAGTTATTGATCGACAAGGTACAAGTTTTCAAAACATGACAACCTTAATTACTACAACACTAGTCGGCAAAGTATAAGAATGAATATTGTGACGATCCTGTAAATGTTACTTTCAGGGATAAAAAGTTGTTACGATACTCAACCTAGGAAGATAATGACTAATACTAGTCATCAAGGTAGACGAAGAGATACCTCACGACCACACAACTGCAGTTCAACAATTTCGGTTTTTCCGACCTGACATGCCATTCAAATAAAAAACTAAAGTACTAGATAGAGTTTGAAAGAATTAATGAACAATAAAAAAAGGAAAATGTACAAAACAGTCCTACTAATAGGACCCGATTCACAAAATCATCCTACTGTTACAAACTATTAACAAAATGGTCACACTTCCGTTAAAATGAGAGTTAAGTGATGACTCACAATTAAATATGTTAACCAAATTACCTATGTGTCCTCCCTACTTATCCCTTCATTCACAATTTTAAATTTTTACTTCATTGTAATTGTTTTGACGGTGGTGTTATTTGTAAGTGGTGGTGCCGCCACTTACACACCGTTACCCCGCATTCAGGATCGTTACACCACATTCAGGTTCGTTACACCGTATTCAGGTTCGTTACACCGCATTCACCCAAAGGGTTCACCGCTTCCCCTCTGAGGTTTAGTGAAGATTCTTAAGTTTCACCACCACCACCACCACCGCTTCATCACCACCACTTCAACTAATTAATTAAATGGGAAGGGTATTTTGAAGGAGGGTATTTTAGGAAAAGATAACACTGTTTTATTCAAAAGTGTTAAAACGAATGGAAGTATGACTATTCTGTGGACGAATTACAAAAGTGTGACCATTTTGTGACCCAATTACAAAAACTATGACCATTCTGTAAATGGCCCTAAAAAAAATTCTAATCAACAAATTTCTTTCATTTGAAAATGAAATATACAGAAGGAGAAAGAAATTGATCGAATGAGGAAAATAGTAAATAAAATTGACATTACCAATGAGTTAGATTTAATTAGAATCGGCAAGAATAGCTTCATAACTTTACTCTTGTGATCACCCCTTAGAATTGCTTCTAGTTTTTAATAGTGTGCGAGTCCTTTGTATATGAGTGTGTGAGGTGTACGTACGGTTGAGAGAGTTGGATGAGTCGACTACACATACTCATGGTCTCTGTAAGTTCAAACAATCTTTTCTAATCAATATTATCCAACCTTAATCAATGTAGATATCAGATTTACTATGGTATCAGACTCAGAAATTTCAATTTCTGAGGGTAATCGATCCTAACCTGTGATTTCTTCACCAACACCACCATTACTTCATCATCACCAATCATCACAACCACCACCATCATCGTTAATTCATCATCAACTTCTTCTGCTGTTATGATTCAGGGATTTAAAATGTTGATTCGGAAATGAAATCAACAAGGATTCGTGTAAATTTGATCCGAGTTTTACTCTTAAAAGATCAAATTCATAGATCTGAGTTTTCTGCTTCTTTAACAGTGGAAATCATCATCATCTTCTTCCATTACTGGTATTTTTAGGTAAGAATTAGGGTTTATGTTTCGAATCTGATACTTCCACAACAACATAATCAAGCATGATTTTCAGATCTGTATTTTAATTTGCCTAGCGGAATGGTAAATTGGAACTTTGTTGGTAATCTCGATTTTTAAATTTTTAGATTACTTCATATCTGTTTTTCATGTGTTCAATTCAAAATCAATTCATCTTCAAAGTTCAATTTCATCTTCATCTTAGATTTGCATCATCAATTAGTTTTGCCTATGTTGCCTAAGGGGTTAGAGGAAGCATTCTATGTTTATTTGGATTTGAAGATCCCTGTTGCTGGAAATTGGCAGATTTTACGCTATTTGTGTTAGTTTCTACTACCAAAGAGATAAGGGAACTTCCTTAAATTGATCAGTTGAACATCCTAGGCCTCTGTTGCTGAATTATGCTTTGCACTTTGGATGCTTAATTTGCTTTATTCAGTTTCATTCATCTTCTTTACTTCATCTCACCCCTCACCTAATATATGGTGTTGATTATCTTCTGACAAGCGTGTGGGATGATACAAATAGGTATGAGGTATGGAATTTGAGTTTTGATTATGGGTATAATCCGCGGACTCGATTTTGAGTTGAAGTTATGTTTGTTGAGTTTGCTTATGACTTTGTATGCAACCTGCTGCTCAGTTTGCATATATTTGGAGTATGCAACCTGTTTTTCACTCTCTATCTTAGTTAGGTCCTTATGTTTGTTGAATAACAATGGTGCTTTAATAAGTACTTTGAATAAAGTTGAGGATATCTCACTGAGTGGGTATATTGGCAAGCTTATCTCTTACCGGTTGATGATTATATTGTCAAGAGAAGACAAATTTGCATATCCAAGTTGGTGATTGCTAGAGTTGAGGGTGATATTACCACCTATGTTGCTAGAGTTCAGTTGTTGTATGGAAATTTATTATTACTTCTCATAATCCTAGTGCTGAATGCTTCTGAAGTTGTGTGTCTACACCTATGGTGGTTGATGTGCTTCAATGTTTCTACACCAACTTACTAGCCTGCTGCTTCTTAATGCCAATTCTTACCCTGCAAATATTTCTTCTGGCCTGCTACTTCTGTTGCGAAAAAAAAAAGCTATAGTACAGCACCTGCTTATCTATTCTGGTGCTTTATCGTATACATACTTAGATGATGATGTTGACTATGATATTATGTACTTGTGGTGCTTCCTTCAGTCCATGGTCTTTCTTGGAGATGATTTCTTGCTCGAGTGATTCACTTCTTCAACTGCGAAGACTTTTTGAGTTCTTGTTTTGCAGATTGTGTGTACAGGTGCTAGTCCACCTGCTGGTTTTCAATTTCTATATGCAATACAGGGTACAAGTACAACATCTGTCTGAGCAACTACTGCTGCAATACCAACTGCCAGCATGGCGCATGCTATGCCTACTCCTACCGCATCTCCATTCTGATCTTTCACACTTCACCTTGGTCTTAATGTAACTATTCACAACTGTTGTTTTTCCTTCTTTAAGTGCGAGTTCTTTGTATATGAGTGTGTCAGTGCAAGTTCAATGTCCTTTGCAAGGCACCTTGAACTTGAGGGGGAATAATAGTGTGCGAGTCCTTTGTATATGAGTGTGTGAGGTGTACGTGCGGGTGAGAGAGTTGGATGAGTCGACTACATATACTCATGGTCTCTGTAAGTTCAAACAATCTTTTCTAATCAATATTATCCAACCTTAATCAATGTAGATATCATATTTACTAGTTTTAGGTCCACTTAAATTCTTGTATATATACACAGTAGTTACATACCACAATTAGTTTGGGTATTACCCTAGTCGGGCAAATAAAAAAAAATAGCTTCACCAAATTTTACCCACAATTAGTTTGGGTATTACCCTAATCGGGCAAGTAAAAAAGAATAGCTTCACCAAATTTTCTCTTTCGGTTTTCTGTCTTTCACTATTTTTTCTCAAAATGAGTCCAGCTATTGCTCTCTCTTTCGCACCCACTACAATTTACTGTGTGTGATCTCCCCTCTTTGTTCTCTCATCTCTTTCCACTCTCTAGTCTCTACTCTCCGTTAAAATCTAGCTATCTATATATTACCGAATAAAAAACTCTTTTTGGAATTCAGGATCTCTTTACTTTCTATATTTCCTCTTTTCGAAGTCTCTCTCCCTCACACTAAACAACCATCCATAGTCTAGGGAGAGAGAGAGAGCTTATTATCTGGAAAATGGGATACGGCAGGCTCGGATGTTCCGAGTCATTCAGGTCAATTGCTTCATTATCAACTGATCCTATGCCAAATCAAACTTCATCACCGTCAAATCCATCAAGAAAAAAACGTAGAATAGTTCTTCTCTCAATCCTATCCATCTTCTTGCTAGTTGGTTGTGGAATTTCAGCTGTTCTTCTTGTTCACACCCGGAAAGGGTCAAATTCATCGGAAGCTAAGGTTCGGAGACAGCCCACACAAGCTATCTCAAAAACTTGTAGTAAAACTCGTTACCCAGATCTCTGTGTCAACTCACTACTGGATTTTCCTGGTTCATTGAGCGCAGGAGAACGCGACCTGGTTCATATAACAGTAAATATGACTCTTTCGCATGTCGGTAATGCATTATCGGGCGCTTCAGAAATCATCAACTTAGATATGAATAAACGAATAAGATCAGCATATGATGACTGTTTAGAACTATTAGATGATTCTATAGAACAACTTTCGCGTTCTTTATATCACGTCAGTCCAATATCAACATCTACATTATCCAACGATGATGATGATCAGCCAGCATCATCTGAAGATGTCATGACATGGCTCAGCGCTGCTCTAACAAACCACGACACGTGCACAGAGGGACTTGAAGATGTACATGGGAATGTTAAAGATGTGATGTCGGAACATTTGAAAGATCTTGGTGAATTAGTAAGTAATTCTTTGGCAATTTTTTATGATTCCAAAGTTGATGATGATTTTTCTGGTATTCCTATACAAAACCGAAGAAAATTATTAATGAGCCAGAGTAGTTCCCCAGCAGAAGAAAATGGTTTTCCAGCATGGGTTTCCACTAGGGAAAGAAAGTTATTAGATGCGCCGATATCAGCGTTACAAGCCGATATTGTTGTATCAAAATACAGTAACGGTAGTGATGGTGCCTATAAAACCATTACAGCAGCGATTAAAGCAGCTCCACAAAAGAGTAATCGACGTACGATTATCTACATAAGGGCAGGAAGGTACTTTGCCGTCAAAACTAACTTTCTCCATGTTGTGTTGTGAACTGTTGTCTGTTGACCTTTTTTTCTTTTCTTTTCTTCTCTTACACCCCTTTGGCATCGTAAAAGATTTCGAGTCCTTATTTTATCTTGTGTCTCTCTTTTTCAGGTACGAAGAAAAGTACCTGAAAGTAGGAAAGAAAAAGAAGAATTTGATGTTCATCGGAGATGGAAAGGGTAGGACAGTCATTTCTGGTGGGAAAAGCGTTCTCGATGGCCTTACGACATTCCATACTGCTTCGTTCGGTTAGAGTTTTATTCTCTTTTATTACCTGATTGATTGATTGATTGATTGAGTTATCTTTAGGTAAAATAAATGTGAAACTGGTCCACCAAGCCTTTTTGTATGGCATTTCTTAACAAGATCAAATACTCACTAGACCATCAATCCAGCTAGAAAAGAAAATGGTTCGACAAGCACCAAACATCTAGTGTGATCAAATGTGAGGTCGGCCCTACTGTGAAAACCTCAGTTTGAGCGAACTTTTGTATCCGTTTTTAAAACTATTGGTTACCCCTCACACAGTGACTCTAACCATTCCTTCGTCTTCTTATCCCTTTTAAATGCAGCTGCAACTGGAACAGGATTTATTGCAAGAGATATAACATTCGAAAACTATGCTGGACCAGAAAAACATCAAGCAGTAGCCCTAAGAGTAGGAGCAGATCATGCCGTTGTATACCGATGTAATATAATCGGATATCAAGATAGTTTATACGTGCATTCACAGCGACAATTCTATCGCGAATGTGATATATACGGCACAGTTGATTTCATTTTTGGCAACGCTGCCGTGGTTCTTCAAAATTGCAATATCTATGCTCGTAAACCCATGCCCCACCAGAAAAACACAATTACAGCGCAAAACAGGAAAGACCCGAACCAAAATACAGGAATTTCGATCCACAACTGCAAAATCGTGGCCACTCCAGATCTCAAAGCAGCACAGATGAACCAATCAACGTATCTAGGCCGTCCGTGGAAAATGTATTCAAGAACTGTTTATTTGTTATCATACATGGGCGATCACATCCATCCAAATGGATGGTTAGAATGGAACGATACATTTGCACTTGATACATTGTACTATGGGGAGTATATGAATTATGGTCCGGGTGCAGGTGTTGGATCACGGGTCCAATGGAGTGGGTACCGAGTTATAACTTCAGCTGTGGAAGCAGCTAAGTTTACTGTCGCTAGGTTTATATATGGATCTTCTTGGTTACCAGCAACTGGAGTTGCTTTTGTTGCAGGATTATTGGTTTAATTTGCATACCATCTAGAGGAATATATAGGATATTTCTTTTCGTATACAATTTTTCTGTATACAATTAATTAATAATTCAATTTTTCAGTTTCATTTTAATTATTGTAGAATGAGGCAAAAATTCACATTGTTGCCCTTGGAATAATTGTACAGTTTAATTTCTTATTAAATAAAGTCGAGTTAATTTTCGGCCAAGTTGATCAACACTTTTGTTTTTTGGCCCCATCTCTTTTTGAGAACACAATACAAGAAAGTGTGCTCCAATTCGGAATTGCTATAACATTGCCGTGATGGATCAACATTTTACTCTTTTTTTATTTTCTTTCTAGAATAACATTTTACTAATTTCTTTTCTTTCTAGAATAACATTTTACTAATAAAGCAATCAATAGCTTTCATAGTGGGGACCTAAACTCCATATCTGGTGCAAAGCGTAAGGTCTATTTTCTGACTGAAGGTATTATAAAAGAAGAAGAAAAAAGACTGAAATGGTCGGTCATGTATTTTGCTGAAATAGGGGTGTGAATTAGTAATTTTCTGCACTCAGTCTCACTATTATGGATGGCTAATCTATCTCTATTAGGTATCTTGTGGTTCTTGTACTCTGGCAGTCACACTCAAAGTCTATCAAGAAACGAAAATGGCATGGGAAGGAATCATGGGAGAACAATGTCGGTGGACAAATGAGAGATAGCTAAACAGCTTACAGATTAGTGGGGTCCACTAAAACCCCCCAAAGAAAACTGTTAGTTCCAGATTGTTTTTCCTATGTATTAATTTTTCTTTTTTGTGGTGTAGAAATAAGTAGAAATTATTGATTATTCTGTTTCTCTGCTGAGTTCATTTTCCCATGGATTAATCGCAGCACATGCAAGATGCATGCATGGGTTGTTTGTAGTGCACAACTATGGTCCACTTTTTGACGTCGAAGTTGGACATGTTTTGGAAATTTTCATTAGATTTTATTTTCATTAGATTTTACTACTCATACTTTTTTGTACGTCTTTATAAATGCCAAGAAGAAAGTTTCGACTTTTACCTTTACTGCATTTTCTCAGGTCGGTAGGGTTTATGAAAGTGGAGCCAGCCGTGGACTAGCCGGTAACCAGTTCGCTGGGAATCAACTGATTTGGTAAAATGTGATATTGGCAGACTGCATGACAATCGACACGACCATTCATGTTAGTCCATGTGTTTTTTTTTTTTTTTTATCAATATGCTTTTTTGTTCTTGTTTTTTTATGGCAAAGGTTGAGCTTTAATGATAAAAAGAGAAATATAGATACAGCCATCATTTAAGTATAACCCCACGGTACAATATTTGTAATACAAAATGGAAGATGTTTTTGAACCTTGGACGGTCGAATAACATTTTGAGAGACAAATGTTGTATCTAATTATTTCGGTCTCATCTCATCCAAACACATCCGATGGAGGTAAGAGTTGTAACTTTTTTTTCATTATGACTTTATATTGATTTTTTTTTTTGATGAGAAAATGAAATATATTAACTAAGAACATAGTACAAAAGATCTACAATTTCGTTTTTATCAAAAATATTAGTAATAATGCTTTCTTTTTTCACCCTCTGGTTCAGGTGAAAGGTGTTGTAGTCTTCTGATCCTTACTTCTTTCGCCAAAGAGTCCGCTGCTGCGTTGTGATCTCTACTGATATATTTTACCTTAGCTTGTGGTAGCTTTTCTAACATGGAAATATTCTCCTTTTCTGCAACCCAGGGCAGATTCGCATCTTTCTTTTCTATTGAGTCCACCAGAAGCTTACAATCTGTAACAAAAAAAGACACTTGAAAGTAAGTTAATTTCCAGCCATCTCAGAGCTTTAAGAAGCGCCTTTGCTTCTGCGTGCAAAGCCGAAGAAGCCCAATTAATGACTTTATATTGATTGGGTTCCCTCATAATTAGAAAAATGAATATGGGAAAGAAAAAAAATACAAATAAAGATCGTTAGCTTTAATTATCTCATTATTTGGGTTTTTTATTGTATTATCCATAAATATATAAATACTGACTAACCTCAACATATCAAAAATAAGGCATTTATGTATTTTGACATCATGTCATAACTCAAATGACTTAAAACTAATTGTTAGGTCTTCAACATATACAAATTCCAATTTAATAACAATATTGACATTTATTTGAGTGCTCCAATTTTTTTTATAAATGTGTTTTTTCTAAACTCTATGTACTTAGAGAAAATCCTTTAAATGTAAAATGTATAATATTTAAAATTTAAAAAGTAAGTTAATTTTTTAAAATCTTTTAGAAAATCTTGGTTTAACAAATTTTATTTTATTTTTAAGAATATATTTATCTAAGCTTTGATCATGTAGGAGTTGTTTTAATAGAAGAAAAATGGTCTTGGTATGACTACTCCTGCGCAGTACAGTTCATTTCAGTAAGTACACACGGAATATCGAAATATGACATGAGTATTCTTTCTTTTTTTATATAACAAAAAAAGTAAAAATCAAACAGAGTAACTGACTCTAACTATTCTAGGGTAAGAAACACCCTGAATATCATCAACAAGCTTATTGATTATATCTTATTGTGGGTTACCGATCCATACATCCTTCAACTGCCTATCAGACGTCTTTTTCGACAAAGTATCATCCACAAAGTTTGCCTCTCTATAGTATTATTCAAAGATAATATCTTCAAACTTCAACTTCATTTCTTCAATATCATGTATTAACCCTGAGATGCCTTGGCACAGAGACTTCTCCTTTACAAAGTTGAACAACAAACGTGGAATTGCACTCAACTTCCAATTTTCTGAATCCTAATTGGATTGCAATTTGAAGTTCATCCCTAACCGCCCAAACTTCTGCAATATTGCTCCCATTCTGGTAGATATGTTTTGCAAAGCCTGCCACGAATGAGCCATCATCATCTCTAACCACGCCTCCAATTCCCATAGAAAGAGAGTTAGAAGACGCACCATCAGTATTTAGCTTATGATAACCATTTCTAGGATATTTCCACTTAACCAAAATCTCCTGCATACATTTTGAGTGACCTTCCTTATCATAACAGAAAAATAAAATTCTCTTGCTCTCCCGATTGCCAGGGAAAGAATTTTAAGAGGAACAAACATTTCTTTTTCATGATTCCACTTGTTTCTACCATTCTATATATACCATAGAACCTGTGGGGTTATATAACACCAACTAATTCCATCAACAGTTGTATTCATAGAACACAACTGCACAAAAGTGGGTGTCGTAGTATCCTTAATAAGATTTTCCCTGTCATCATGCTTAACTTATTCCATATAGGAGCTATTGTATTACAATTGAAGAAAAAATGGTATACACTTTCAAAATCATTTTGACAAAAGGAACGGCTAGGATTAGGAGCACTTCATTTCCTGTAAAGAGACTCGTTCAAATTTATTTTGTTGTGGCAAAGTTTCCACAAGAAAAAAAATTATTTTTTGTGGGCAACTGATATCCCACAAGTACTTCCAATCCAAACTGGTATTATGAGTCCCAAGTTTTCTAGAAATAAGAAAATTATACGCCTATTTAACACTTTACCATCAGTTCCAGGACTCCACACAACAGTATCAACACTATTATCACTAATATTGACAGCAGTAGAATGAATTTTACTCACCATATTCACAGGAATATGATTACTAACAGCAGAGAGGTTCCACTGTTTGGTAATGAGGTTAATGACATATTTGACTCGAAGGCTAGACAAATCAGTAACTGCAGACAAAGGTATATCTAAAACCCATGAATCATTCCAGAAATCCACCTTACTGCCATCACCTATACACCATCTAATACTCCCTCTATTTGTATCCTTCCCTTTCACCAAGCTTCTCCAACTACTAGAACACTCATTCCTAGCCTTACTGGACCAAAAATCATCATCCTTACAGTATTTTGCCTTGAGCAGTATAGCTATATTAGAATGGGGCTTTCATTAATTCTCCAATCCATCTTGGATAAAAGCGCTAGGTTGTTAAGATCCATATCTCTCAAACCTAACCCCCCCCACCCCCACCACCCACACACACATAAGAAATAGGGCTACAAACAGTTTTCCAATTAATGTTGTGCATCTTCCTAGATTCATTTTCCCCACCCCACAAATAATTTCTTCTATATCTATCAATCTTACTAAGCAGACCTTTTGCCAAATTTAAAATTGACATAACATGATTAGATACAGTATCAAGCACATATTTAATTAACACACTCCTACCAGCCATATTTAGATTTTTGGATTTCCAGCCAGCCATCATATTAATAAGTTTTTCGTGCAGCTCAAAGAAAGTTTTTTCCCGATACTCTACCCCATTGTAAAGGAATGCCTAGATACTTACCTGGATAAGTAGCCACCTGGACTTTGAGAACCCTAGCCATCGTAAAGCTCCTACCAAGATTGCTAGAGGTAAGAAGCGTAGATTTAGCATCACTAACTATCCTGTCCAGGACCACCTACTGAACTTTTCAAGAATAAGTCTCAAATTACAAGCATTTTTATAATTCTCCTTTAGGAAAATAATGATGTCATTTGCATAAAAATAAAGTGTAATCCTTGGATTACCTCTAGCCACAGTAAACCCCTGCAAATACTTGGAGTCAATGCCTTTTTGAATTAATCTGGAAAGACCTTCTAGACAAAGAATAAAGATGAAAGGAGACAAAGGATCTCCTTGACGAATACCATTGGTAGGACAAAAATCCATGCCAGGAACACCATATATAAGAACTTGGAAAGACACGGTGTTAATACACTTCATAATCAAGCTCACCACTCTATTATTGAAACCAACATAATTTAGGATCTTAGTTATAAAAGGCCAACTAACCCTATCATATGCTTTATCAAAATCAAGTTTTAGAGTCATCCAACCTTTTTTTCCTTTCTTAGCCTTAAAAGAATGAATAATTTCATTACAAATGATGTAGAGTCGAAAATAACCCTACCTTCCTGAAAACATGTTGTTCACTAGAAATGATTTTCTTCATAAGAGACCTGATTCTATTGGTCAGAATCTTAGTTATAATTTTCATAGTATGATTACAGAGGCTAATTGGCCTATACTCTTTAACACTTATATAATTGTTATTCTTAGGGATGAAAGCTATAATAGTTTTGTTCAACCTATGATCCAACATTCCATTAGTGAAAAAATCCTTAACCATGTTAATTATACTAGGGCCTACTATATCCCAGTATTTATGAAATAAAAGCCCTTGCAAGCCATCTGGTCAAGGGGCTTTCAATACACCGAGTTGACGCATATCTTTTTTTTTTAGTTCCATAACAAAAACATCCTTAGTGATGCTAACATTCTCACTTTCAGACAAAATGCAAGGAAATAAAGACTTGATTTCATGATGGTCTAAACAAGTATTAGTGGAATTTAAAAGACCAGAAAAATGCCTAACAATTTCAATTTCAATATCTTCCTCAGTGTTTAGCCACTTACCATTTATGTCCTTTAGCATACAAATGGTATTCCTTCTTCTTCTAATCAGAGTAGAAGTATAAAAGAATTTGGTGTTTAATTCATCCTCTTCAAGCCATTCATTCCTTGATTTTTGCTTCCATGGAACCTCCTCCAAATTCAACAAACTTAAATACTCATACAAGAAAGTAATTATATGGTTTTTAGCTTCCACAGTAGGAGAATTGTCAAATTCATTTTGAGCATGATTCAGATTAGAAAAAGCACAATCAATTTTGGTATACAAATTACTAAACACATTCTTGTTCCATTTTTTATATTTTTTTTGAAACCTATCAACATTCTCAAAATAGTTCTGACTACTATGAAGAGACAAGCAGTTCCAACTATATTTTACAACTTCCTAAAACCTAGGATCTTTAGTCCACATGACCTATAGCCTAAAAGGTCTTTGTTTGAAATTCCTATTAGGTTCCAGGTCAACTAAAACCACTCTATGATCAGAATTAAAATAAGAAATGTGGAATATCTGAGCATTTCGGTAGTTTTTGCACCATTCATCATTTGCTAGAACCCGATCCAGCCTTTCCTTGATGTTAGCAAATCCAACTCTCTTGTTATTCCACGTATACCTAGGCTCATTTACTCCCAAATCAATCAAACCACACTGGTCCATAATGATAGACACATTTTTGTGTCTAAGTTGTTCTCAAATTTCTGTATAGTTGGTACTCGATTTTGTACTTATTATGGTGTTTTATGTGTTTGTAGGTATTTTTGGGAAATAAACATTTTTGGAAAAATCAGATCGAAAAATTACTCATGGCGCCCCCGGAGGACATGTGCTAAACAAACCCCTACTTTGGATAAGGGGCACCTCATTTTCTAAGGGACACCCACCTGCTATTTACAACCCATGGCACCCATCTGCTAAAAGGCGCCCATGTACTGGATAGGGGCACCCCCTTCTTCATCGTTCAAAAGTTTTTTTTGGCGGGAGAAATATATTGTCACCTGCGTAATTGCTGAATCGAGTTTAGGAAGATTTTGTGGGGACTCTTTCATGGCTTTGGACTTGTATGGTGCCTGTTGCATGTTTAACCACTACTGGGATGATGAATGAACGTGTTTGGAGTGTTTAGACACGATAAAACAGCGTGAGAAGATAAATTAGGGAAGAAAATATCTCGAGAATATTTTCCTTTATTGCCGAGTAATGAAAGAATTTTTGGAGTGATTGAGCGAGATTTCTTGGTGTTGTTGGCTATATAAGGGGTTCTGGTGTATCATAGAGGGGACGAAGAGAATTGGGAGAAGTTTAGAACATCACAGAGCCGGAAAAATTGGAGTTGCAGAAGAATAATTTGATGCTGGTGAAGAACATACAAAGATCATAAGACGCTCAAGGATAATCGTTGTGCTACAATGACAACAATAGTTAGTTTTTATCGTTCTCTGTAAGAATTGAGTTTGTAACAAATATAAGTGATACAAACCCGGTTTTATTATTTTTTCTCCCATTTCATTATTGTGAACACCCTTTGAGCAATAAAATGAATTTTGAGCGTGTTTCCAAGATGATGAGATAAACCCATCCTCTGGGGCGACGGAGGAAGCTATTTCACCAATGAAAAGTGGTATTTTCTATTTTATTTAATTTATGCAATTATTATATGATTATTTGCCTTGATAAATAAATTGATAAAATGGTTTTTGTTAAGCAATTGTTATTTCAATTGATGGAGCATGCTTAGCCCAGGTTTTGATGTCCCATACTTTCGATCTACAATTGTTATTTCTAAAAAATCAACTTTTGCAGTATTTAGAATCAATTTGAATGCATGATTTGCATGATTATAATTCGAGAATTTAAATCACTTTGATATTGGTAAATAGTGGAATTCATAGCCCCAGTTTCCTCCATAACTTTCACAACACTTCTTATTTTTGAGTTTGCTATATTTTTAATCTTAAAGTTAGGTCTAAAATCTGCTTTCACAAGTCTTGAACGAATCATCTTATTACAACAACATTAAAATCACATCAATTTTTGGCACCGCCGAGGTGGACTTGTTTTTAAGTTAGAGTTTTTAGATTTCCTTTTTTTAGGTTTTATGTTTTTTATTTTTTTTTCACTTTGTTCTATTTTATGTTTCTTTGGGTATTTATCTTTGTGCTACAGGTTTGGAACTTGGAACGAAAAGAAATTGAGCCAAAGACTTTGGTGACTAAAAGATTTGGAGTCAAAGATAAAAGCTAAAAGAAAAGGAAAAGAAAGACAAAGACTTTTGTTTATATATTATTTTATTATTACTATTTTTTAGATTTTTAGATTTACATTAATATTTTTATTATAACCGTCATTAACGTTTACAAAGCTTTGGGTGGAAACCTAGCAACAAGCTGGGCACCAACACCTTTTTGAATAGCAATACCTAGCCTATGAAAAATGTGACTACCAAAACCACTACTTGCGTCATTGTTCACTAAACAATTCTCCAGACGCTTGAAAAAACATAAAGTATCCTCTCCAAGTTCCCCTAAAGTAGAGAAAGCTAGAACACCCAGACCATATCCATGAGAGACACACTTGTCCAGGTATTTAGTGCATATACGCGAATCAGCACTAGAGATAGCTTTGCCTGGAACGAAAGAGCGAATACCATCACCTGTAAAAGGAGAGACACCTGTAACATCCATGCATACATCTTGACCATTTTCCCAGTTAAGGACGAGGATATCAGCGGGCCTCAAGCCTTTATCATCATCAGACAGAAACCCAAGAGAGACTTCCATACGGGCAGGTACACTAGCTTTGTAGCAAATGTCAGCAACAATGTCACGTACAAAGTCATGACGGAACTTAATCCCAACATCTTTAGCACAATGGAGCGCTTGATCCCCAAAGATATCCATAGATTTGTTGCAACTTGAGCATAAACCATTCTCAACAAACAATGGGATACCAAGACGGTAACAGAGGACAACCCTGAACTGTCTGGGCCCTAGGCATTGGTTAAGCCCACTAATCGGTAAGGCTAACAAATAATCCTGTGCATGCTTAACTTGGTTACATTGCCACAAAATGGAATCTCTTGCAGACATAGAAAATTGGTCTGGGATTTTCTTCTTAATTGCATCGAAATAAGTAACTGCCAGGGAGTGCATGGAGGGGGGGGGGGGCAGTACTATCGACGCAATAAGAAGACGGAAGTCCACATACCCGGATGAAGTTCTGAAGAGCCAACTGATAAGCAGAGCATTTGTTTGTTGAGAGAAAGTTACCCAGAATCACCTTTTGCACTGAAGAAGTCTGGCTCTGAGAAGCTAGATAACAATAGGTGCGGGTGTCTTCCAGTCTGGCACTGATTTTAGTTTTCTTTTTCTTTTTCTTTTTTAGATTTTATTTTTTGAAATTTTAACTAAAATATCTTTTATTTTTGTAAATTTTCTTTTCTTTTGCACTTTTCTTTTTGGACATTGGACACTAGGACATTATTTATTTACTCCTTCCGTTTCAAAAAGACAGTCCGCTTTGACTTTGTCAAAATATTAAGGAGACCATAATACTTTACTTGACTATCCTTAATTATTTACCTATTTTATGTTAATAAAAATGCAAGTATTAAAAACTGCCTAAAATTGTTAAGAGGATTGTAAATAGGAAACAAAAAAGGAAAATTAAAAGATATCGAATTTATGGAGTATAAAATCTTTAGGGAATTTAATTCTTGGAGCCAAATATATTGTCTTTTAAAAGGAATGAAGGATATATTTGTTTCCTTAATTGTTGTTGATGGTGGTTTTTAGTTCAAGGTCAAAATTGTAAAACCTTGTATTTAATGCAGTGTCATCCTGCAAATGAACAAAAGTCATTTGAAAGTGATGAGTGTTCAAACCTCTTTACTTATATATGTATTGAGCAATTCGACATATTTATGAAATTTATCAAAATGGTGCATCAATCCCATATATTCTATAAATTTCAACCTATCGCATTAGTTACTAATGCATTGACCTGCCTGATATTTTCCTATGCTATGTTCCCAGCCGAACTCCCAATATTGACATGACAAGACGATTAAATGTTCACTCTCAGCAGAGTAGCGTGAATCTCTCGAAGTGTCAGTATTGAGAAGCTGCATGAAAATACTTACACGAGCTGCATCACTCTCTGACAAAGAGAATATGGTATCGACGCACTTTAAGGAAAATCTAGACTGTTAATATTAGTCTCAGAAACGATCACGGCCACACAATTTGGCCGCACGATCCAACAAGCATAGACTACTCCTAGCAGAACTAGGCAATCACTATAGTGACCACCGACGGGCCCACTAGTGCCCTAGTCGATCGAGTAGTCTTCTGCTTATTCACAAGCACTTCAAACGCCGACCCAAACGTGGGTGTTCGCGCTATTTAAAGAGAAAGCTCAAATGAGATAGACCGACCATGACGGTCTTAAAATCATCACATCCGTCCAACTTAGCCAGCCAAGTTGGACGGCTTGGATCGAGTTTTGGGCAATCAAAAGGGCGCCGAAGTGATCACTGGCCACCCAACTCAATCCCTGGTCGATCGACCTTTCCACGACACGCCAAGAGCGTATGGAATCCCTCGCTCAAAGAAAGGTGATCGCGCTCTAGAAGGAGAAGTTCAAAGAACTAAGACTGACCGTAACAGTCTCAAAATGCATCGCATCCGTCCAACTTAGCCGGCCTAGTTGGACGGCGTAGATCGCATCTCGAACGAGCGGAGAAGTACCAAAGTGTTCATTGGCGGCCCAACTCCTCCCTTGGTCGATCGACCTACCCGCGACAAGTCCTTAATGAATCAAGTTGTTCGATCGAACTAGGGTGGACGTGGCCGTTTTAAAACCCTAATTGGTGTTTGCGGCAATATGTTACCGCCGCAAATCGATCACGACCATCCATCTTCGCCAGCCAAATTGAGTGGCTTAGATCTAATTTAGGTGGCCCAAGAGATGACATCATACTCACCGGCAACCCACCTTTGCACATGGTCGATCGACCTGGTCGAACGAACATTCAATGCTTCGAATCGCTCACCTAAAAAGGGCTGGTCGCACGGGGGTACAAAAACCACACCCAATATTTCGCTTAGCAATCTGTATGGACAAACTCCAATATACTTTCTAGAGAATCAACTAGACAGTCAGTCTCAATCTACACAAAAAGTATATCAAAGAGTTTATATCTCAATCTCTCGATTTGATATATACTCAAGCAAATAGAAATCTGCGAGTCTTTATCAAATACTACAGAGATAACTTGGATGGTACCAAAGACCAATATCCAAGTCTCCATCAATTTAAATCAACAACCAAAAGGTCGGATATTCTAATTGATTGAACAATGCACAACCTGTGATATTTCAATTATATAAACAAATATAATGCGGAAATATAAATAACACAGACACTTGAATTTTGTTAATGAGGAAACCGCAAATGCAGAAAACCCCCGGGACCTAGTCCAGATTGAACACACACTATATTAAGCCGCTACAGACACTAGCCTACTCCAAATTAACTTCGGTCTGGACTGTAGTTGAACCCCAACCAATCTCACACTGATCCAAGGTACAGTATGCTCCTATGTATCCGATCCTAGCAGGATGCTACGTACTTGATTCCCTTAGCTAATCTCACCCACAACTAAGAGTTGCTATGACCCAAAGTCGAAGACTTTAATAAACAAATCTGTATCACACAAAAAAGTCTACGGTAATAGATAAATCCGTCTCCCACGAATATACCTACGAGTTTTGTTCCGTTTTGATAAATCAAGGCGAACAGGAACCACTCGATAACCCGGACTTATATTCCCGAAGAATAACCTAGTATTATCGATCACCTCACAATAATCTTAATCGACGCAGCGAAAAAGGTATTGCGGAATCACAAACGATGAGATGAAGATGTTTGTGACTTATTTTTATCTTGCCTATCGGAGATAGAAATCTCAAGCCAATTATTGCAATTGTACTCGTATGATAGAAACAGCAAGATTAGATCACACAACTACGAGAAAGTAGTATCGGTTTGGCTTCACAATCCCAATGAAGTCTTTAAGTCGTTAACCTGGTTTAGAGAAGAAAACCCAAGGTTAAAGGATAATCGGCTCTAGCTTATACAACTAGTATCACACGTAAGGTATGGGGATTAGGTTTCCCTGTTGCTAGAGTTCTCCCTTATATAGCTTTTCAAATCAGGGTTTGCAATCAATGTTAGCTTGGTAACAAAGCATTCAATATTCACCGTTAGATGAAAACCTGATTAGATTCAAGCTAATATTTCTCAACCGTTAGATCGAAAACTTAGCTTGTTATACACACATGAAATGCACGTTTCTAGGCTTGTGTAACCGTACCCAAACATGTACATTTGTTGGTTCAACAATAGTTAACCAAAGGTTAGCCATATGAGCAATTCATATCAACCATATTCTTCTTCACCATAACTAGTCCAAATGACTCAAATGAACTAGTTAGAGAGTTGTTCAATTGCTTAGATCATTATGTAACTACACAAGACACAATCGAAGTAAAAACGATTTGATTCACTCGAATCGGTTCATGAACTTTATAGCCACGGTTTGCAAAAGCATTCCTTAGTTTATTTAAACATGAGTTCAAGAACAATCGTTTTTAGATATAACCAACTCAAGTTCGCGGACTTAAGTTCACGGAAGGAGTTCACAAACTCCAAAAAATTCTCGGGTCGAGAACTTCCGCCGATTCATGGACTTGGCTCACGCCACAATTCCGGTTCTCTTGATCAACAAAGTTCGCAAACTTTGGTTCAAGGAATAAGGACTTATACATATATGTGTTTCCACAACAATGCTTATATCCTACCATGGTTATGTAATCTAAACTCTCATTTCAATCATTGAAACATTCTCAGAGGACGTTATATAGTTGTTAATTCACAAACTATTTTTCGTCAGAGCAATTTTCAAAGTGATTGAAACATGACATGACTTTCGTCACTAGGTAAAGATGAATTCGGCTAAAGCGAAAGCTTACCAACACATATTTCGAGAAATAGATAGGCGAGATAAACTCGCTCTCGAATACCAAATGTGTATAATCTTAGTCTATATAGCAAAACGACTTTTGTCTCAAGATATGAGATAAATAGACTTTTGACTGATAGATAAGTTCAAGTCTCCACATACCTTTTAGTCGATGAAGTTCCACCGGTTCCTTGAGTAGTCCTTCGTCTTGTATGATGATTGCCATGAAGTTCTTGAGCTCAACTACACTTTCTATCTTAGTCCGAGACCTTAGCTATAGTAGGCTAGAGATCAAGACTTATAGTTTTGATCACTAACATTGACAAACATTCTTGAGATAGCAACGCATGCGAGTTCGAACGAGCAATGCTCTAACAATCTCTCCATTTGTCAATTTTAGTGACAAAACTTTCAATACATATGGAATACAAAAAATAAATAAATTAACTTTTGTAGCTCTTATTCCACATGTCTAATCTTCAACATTACTCGAAATCTCCGTCACTTCCAAGTACTCCAATGATCCCATAGGTTGTAAGTTTAGCATCATCGTTGTTGAAAATCCGTAGCTATAATAACAAGAAAACAAGAGTTCTCAATCATTTTTATACAATTATTGATGGTGGTTTTTAGCTTAGGGTTAAAATCGTAAAACCTTGCATCAGATGTGACGTCACTCTGCAAGGAAGCGGTGCTGCGAGTACTAACCTCTCCATCGACACATTTATTGAGCCGCTCAATATACTTCTATCCATAACACTCTGTAAATTCTGGCACCTCTCCAATACTAGACTCACTGAGTACTTTCCTGTGCTATGTTCCCCAGTAGAGCCCTTAAAACGGTATGGCATGACGGATTTATGTTCACTCGCAGCGGAGTAGCATGAACCTCCAAGTACCAAAGTTAAGGCCATTGCACGAAATACTCAGACAGAAAGCACACTCCATTCTGTAGATAAAGATTTTGTGTGGCAGTATACAAAATCCATCCAATTATTGTGATGACTCACAAAGAACTCATAAACCCGACTAGTTTGCAAAATTAGGGTTTTGCGCCTCGCGCAGTATACTAGACCCCGTTGGTCGAGACCGTGCTTGACCAAGCTAGGAAACCAAATCCGCCACAACGCACTAAAAGTGCGGCCGCGCCCTAGCATGCCGACCCTCTTTTCATCGACCAATCAAGTCGCTTCAAATCCGCCCCCGCGCGTTGGAAGTGTGGCCACGCCCTAGCATGCTGGCCCCACTTCCCGTCGACCAATCAGGTTGCTCCAAACCTGCCACGGCCTCAAAAGAGGTCGCTATACTAAGATAGCTTCCCAAAACACGCGCCAACATGCCGCACGCGCATACTACACGCACTAATTAGGGTTTTGACACGCCAAACCCTAATTTGGGCAAGTTACTACCTAATTCTTCCACAATGCCAATTTTAGCTTTGGCCATGTCGCAACTGGCATACCACTATGCCGCAGCTACTAGCATGGCACCATACCACCAACATGTTGCCAATACCTCTATGCAAACGAAAGGTAGCCACGATCAACGGCTACCCTTCCTCCTGAGATGCAGATCTCAGCCGTACAAGCTTGCCACCAAACTTGTGGCAACTTTTGGTCGCAATGCCAAATTCCACGTTTTATGCCAAAACCCTAATTTGGCCACGCCTAAAGTATGCACGAGCATGCTTTCCATGCCACCATGTCGCTGGCTGCCAAACGGAAGCTAGTCACGATCAACGGCTACCCTTCCTCCCGAGATGTAGATCTCAGCCGTCGAAGGTCGCCACCGAGTCGGCAAACCTCTCAATCTTAACTTGCCATACGCTAGCAACATGCTACACGTTTTCGATGAAAACACTCGAGACATCAAAACATGTAACAAACTGGGGGATGCTCATCAGGGTATTGGTCTGGCGGTTTACAGCGTGCGGCGTGCAATACCCCGTTACAAGAAAGTGTCATAAAAGTGAGGCGGTTAGTAATGGCAAGAAATAAGTGGTGAAACCTATCCTCATTATGGAAACATCAATTCCAGGCGTTACCCGTTACCACTTTCTTCCACCACTCAACCGCTTCCACTTCTTACGAAGCCAGGGTACGTTTTATTACGACTTGTATAAATAGGTTTCACTTATTTCCACCAAAGGGGACGTTTTTGGTCAGGAGAATACAACACTCAGAAATCACCTGTTAGCTTTCGACATTGCTAGCGTTTCACCTTCTGATACGAGTCGTAATACAACCACTCTTCCAGAATCAACTATTCTGGCTTCAACACTCTCTTCGCTTCCCTCCTTAAGACCAACCTTTCTCCTTCACTTTGTGACCGAAGCAAGTCTGGAACGGCCATTTCTTGGTTTAGGCCGGATTTGTACAGATTGATCTCTCAAATCAAAGTACTCCCGTGCAGTACATTTTTTAGGGTTTAGACTCGTTTCTCACCCACACACACGAAATTACCAATATCAGCAGAAACCGTTTTCACCCTCAAATAATTGGCGACCACAGTGGGAGATTAATCTCTCGGTTACAATATCAATTTCCAATTCCAAATTTCATTCTTCAACCCAGATATCAAGATGGTAGAAGCAAACGATCGCGCGGGGTTCAATAGCTCAGTTGTCAGTTATCACACGATGGCTCACGAACACAACGGCGTCGCTCATGAAGCTCAGACATACGCCGAAAGATCAATTTTGTTGGGAGACCCTAAAAGCGAGTAAGTCTTGTTAGACAGAGTACGCAATCTACTACTTCGGGTTTTTACATTGGAAACCGACAGCCATGTTATCCCCAAAAATCTCATCCCATACTTTCTACCGTCATACAACATTCACGGTTCCATGACTCTCCTAGAATATTTGTGCTACTAACAATCATAATCAAAACGGCATTATTCCAAAATTCATTCCAAAAAAATAATCCAAAACCCTCATAGGTAACAATCATCTATCAATCCAAAAACCAGAAAACCAAACCATAAACTAGGCGTTTCGTTTGCCTTTGAAAAAAAAAAAAAAACCTAAGCAAAAGAGGTCTAGAAGACAGAAGATGTTCAAGGAAAATCATTCAGAAATGGCTTGCTCTTCTTAGAGAAGACCTCCTTCGCGCTTTGGAGAGCCGCCTGTTCCAGCTTCAACCTTTTGGACAACCTTCCGATTTCCGCTTCTTGTTGATTGACCACATCCGCGGAGGGGCCTTTGATCGCCTCAACCTGCAACTTTTGGATCTCGGTAAAACCCTCAACGAACCAGGGAGCGTTGAGCTCAAAGTTTACGCACGTGTCCAGGTGGAACTCCCAGCTCGAGATTACATCCTCGGAAACGGTCCGGATCAGCAACAAACCCTGAGAACAGTAGCGCTGAAATCATCCCCGGTACTAACGCTCCTTCCAGTGGCATTAATACGCTACCTGCTAATACCAACGACGCGGAAAATGTTCCTTCAGGTGTTACACCGCCAATCACCAGAGCCAGATCCGCTGCCGCCGCTCCCAACGTTTCTACAAGTCTGACACCTCCAGCCGTCACCAGAGCCGCTACTACTCCATCACTGTGAGGAGAGACTGGAGGAGCCAGAGGAAGCCAACCTCCCCTTACCACTTTTGATTTGATGGAAAGACAAAAGGTTCTCGTAGGGCTCAGACAGACATGGATACAACTCAGAAGGACATACCTATTTTCCTCAAGACACTAACAAGCGGCTACCACAAGAGTCACGTCCACCCCTTTTTAACATCTGGCGCAAGCACTTCAGCAGGATGAGCCTGTATAGATGAAGAGGCTCGCGTTGTGCCTAAACGCCCAGTAGAAAAGAATCAACAATCCAAATTCATCACACGTGAAGATCAGGAACAACTTCTCCAAAATCGGGGCAAAGAAAATAAGCAACCCTCCTGAGTTCACAGAGAACCTCTTCCCGTCAGGAGCTGCATGATTTCTAGGTACTTCGCCCAAAAAATCGTGCAGTCTATGATGAAATATTTATGTGAGATTCTGTATTTCTCCAAGGCACATCGTCAAGACATATTTGCAGCCCTCAACCGCACTGCATCAGGAAAGCAGCTGTTTCCAGCCAGGGAAGCCGTTCCCGAACCCCAACCTCTCCTGGAAAGCACGATTGATAGATGGAACTGGGGAATCCTAACCACTGTTCACTTGAAGGATATCGAGTTTGACAGCACGCTGATTGATGCGTCCTCCGACTTTAACATTGTAACCGTCAAGGCTCTGAGAGTTGCAAGGGAAAATCAAACAGAAGAAGCGTATTCTTTCCCATAAGGAGAAAAACACTACTTGCCGACCAGCACTATTTGTGACGTCTTCCCATATACCATATCATATAAATTCGTTTTTCGAAGTCAAAGGTTAATGGCGCCCTCACTGAAGTTCTCTCCAGGAGCCGCTTCAACGTTTCGCTCTGGAAACCGCTTCAACATTCTCTCGGGAAGCCGCTCCGCTTCCAGAGCTAGAAGCCGCTCCGATTAAACATTCTCTCGGGAAACCGCTCCGATTCCAGAGCCAGAAGCCGTTCCGCTTCAACATTCTCTCGGGAAGCTGCTCCGCTTCCAGAGCCAGAAGTCGCTCCGCTTCAACATTTCGCTCTGGAAACCGCTTTAATGTTTCGCTCTGGAAACCGCTTCAACGTTTCGTTCTGGAAACCGCTTCGTCATTCTCTCGAGAAGCCGCTTCGCTTCAATGTTTCGCTCTGGAAACCGCTTCAACATTTTCTCCAGAAGTTGCCACTCCTCCCTATCAAGGATCGTGATCACAGCTAGCCAAGGGTCGCAGTTGTAACCACTTTTAGATCCATCTCTCCAAACCTCGTGGTCATGGACAGTTTACTCGCTTACGCATCCAGCCGATCCCTTTGCTTCCATGGACGCCCATGCAATTCCAGCCGACCCATTTTTGTTCCCACGCGATGTAGTCTCTTCTGATCACATCCGCTGCCAAGAACTGTTGTTGCTCGTTTGTCGATACCAGCCATAGCTTCACCATAGCAACAACCACTACAAGGGTAATCCGTACTTCTCCATGTTTTTTAATTTCACATGGAAGAAGTAATATAGTCACCAGTACAGATGCAAGATGGTGATATCCTTATCATGGTCAACTCACCGACCACACCAGATATGAACATGTAAACCACACTTGGGGACTGAGGCTCTACACGGGATCCCTTCACTGTCAAAACTCAGAAGACATGGTCAACCAAAAGTCATAGCCACGATAAGGTTATCCACCCTTCAAAGGTGTAGCGTAAGAATATCATCACCTCTCTGTCTAGAAGGCGGCTGCAACACTTTACGAGGCCACGACGTATCCCAAGCCTACTCAGAGAAAAGAACTTCAGTAACCAAAGGGAAGTGCGACTGTGGACTTCTCATCATGGTTCATCCCCGATAACAATCAAGCGTTCATGAGATAACTCCAGAGACGCAGCTGAAACATTTTTCTTGAAGAGACAGAGGGAGCCACGATTAATGACACGACTCTCTCACTTATACTTCTTCGTTATCCAGAATGTTTCGTCCATATGATATTCCAAGCATCCCAGCATCACATCCAGGAGAGTATGATAAGATTGTATCAAATCCCATAGGCGTGGATTCAAGGCGATGCAATTAAAGTAGAGGGGGACTGAAGCCTCCTTCATGTTTAGAAACTTAAATGCAGTCACCACCTTACCAGTGAATGCAGCAGAAGCACATCTTTAACGAGAAAATGGGTTCAGTATAATTACACATGGGGACTACCAGAATGGGATGCCTTCACTGCCCTCAACCAGGTTATTTCCGATTTCAACATCATCACTGTCGAAGTTTTATGAGCCGTAAGAATTTCTCAACATGAAGCCGTACACTGCGTCAAAGACCCCTAAAGCACGCCACAGAGATACATTCACATATCCGGCCACGCCATCGGATCTAACAGAAGTATAACTGGGGACTGCTCACCGCACTACATGCAATAGTCCAAGATTCAGAAGATGTTTTGAAGGATGTCGCTTGGAACAAAGTCCTTGAAGACTTGATAGCAACACATCGGCAACGGAACGTCTCCCAACTCATCTAGTTCATCCAGTGGCTCCGGAAGATTTTTGACCATACAAGCATCCACGGCATATTGTCATCGCGATCAGAATGTCCAGGCACCGAACAACCTAAATTCAAGGATGAACCGACAACGCAACCACAATCCCCAAGATTAGCCCTGACATGATCGTTGCCGAGCATATGTTTCATCCATCCGTCCTAAGAATACAATGGAGTCTGGTAAATTTTGGAATCCACTGGAGAGACACTGCAGACGAAAGCACGGATCCGTACGAGCAAGAGAAAATAGAAGAGGGCCGATACCTCTTTTCATGCGGACGGAGTTTCTAAAGTTTAAACAGAATAAGGATTCCTTCTTGCTCCATGAACGGGAATAGATGACTGGGCGCACCACACTTATGCTCCATGACCAAACCAGCAGCGCGCCAGCACAAGGAACACAAGCCGCTCAACCTTCAACAC
This sequence comes from Papaver armeniacum, assembly GCA_023531295.1. NCBI lineage: Eukaryota > Viridiplantae > Streptophyta > Magnoliopsida > Ranunculales > Papaveraceae > Papaver > Papaver armeniacum. The sequence goes on along the minus strand of JAJJWW010018144.1, from coordinate 39,466 downwards.
TCCTTGGTCAATCCAGCGCCAATGCTCCGAGCGCCAACATCAACAGTTCGTGGCCGAAGTTGCAGCACCATCATCAGCGCTCCGTGTCCAAAGTTTTAGCGCCAACATCGATGGTCCATGGCCGAAGTTGCAGCGTCATCTCCACTTTTCCACGGACCTAGCCAGCAACGCCATCTCCTCCCGTTCTGTGGTCAAGCCAACATCACTATTTCTACCCGCTCCGTGGTCAAGTAAGTAACATCATCACCAATGTTTGGTAGCCGGAGTTCCGAAGCCAGTCGTCATCCTTCCACGGAACTGAAGCTAGTCGTCATCCTTCCACGGAACTAAAGCCAGTTGCCATCATTCCACAGAACTGAAGACAGTTGTCATCCTTCCACGGAACTGAAGCCAGTTGCCATCATTCCACGGAACTGAAGCCAGTCGCCATCATTCCACGGAACTGAAGCCAGTTTCCACCACTCCGCAGACTGAATCCAGTTTCCACCATTTCATGGACTGAAGATAGTTTCCACGGCCAAGCCGACACCAACAGTCCGCGTCCTAGCCAGTGCCATCTCCGCGTCGCAACCGAGCCAACGCTAAGCCAATGGCTCCAAGCCGAGCCATCTCCGCGAGCAAGACAAGCCAATGGCTCCGCGTCCAAGCCGCGCCCAAGCCATCTCCGCGTCAACGCTCCACGGCCATGCAAAGTTAGCCACGCCATCCTCTACTTCGGCTAGCCGCCCATCCGCTACTTCAAGCTAGCGGTACCAACGACCAATGACCAAGATGAATCTATGCGAAATCCGCCAGCACAAGGATCACAGATTTCTCATGCCTTCCACTAAAGGTTAGTTGAATTTCCTTGGCGATCTCTTCACATATTGATCTCTCGATTTTACTCTCATCTGTCACCATCTCATGCTTACCCCGCAACAATGCCACTGTTACGTGCTAAGCAGGGGACTTAATGTTGATGGTGGTTTTTAACTTAGGGTTAAAATCGTAAAACCTTGCATCAGATGTGACGTCACTCTGCAAGGAAGCGGTGTTGCGAGTACTAACCTCTCCACCGACATATTTATTGAGCCGCTCAATATACTTCTATCCATAACACTCTGTAAATTCTGGCACCTCGCCAATACTAGACTCACTGAGTACTTTCATGTGCTATGTTCCCCAGCAGAACCCTTAAATCGGTATGGCATGACGGATTTATGTTCACTCGCAGCGGAGTAGCATGAACCTCCAAGTACCAAAGTTAAGGCCATTGCACGAAATACTCGGATGTAAAGCACACTTGCATTCGTAGATAAAGATTTTGTGTGGCAAGATACAAAATCCAGCCAATTATTGTGATGACTCACAAAGAACTTATAAACCCGACTAGTTTTCAAAATTAGGGTTTCGCGCCTCGCGCAGTATACTAGACCCCGTTGGTCGAAACCGTGCTTAACCAAGCTAGGAAACCAAATCCGCCACAACGCACTAAAAGTGCGGCCGCGCCCTAGAATGTCGGCCCTCTTTTCATCAACCAATCAAGTTGGTTCAAATCCGCCACCGTGCGTTGGAAGTGTGGCCACGCCCTAGCATGCTGGCCCCACTTCCCGTCGACCAATCAGGTTGCTCCAAACCTGCCACGGCCTCAAAAGAGGTTGTTATACTAAGATAGTTTCCCAAAACACGCTAGCTTCCCAAAACACGCTAGCTTCCCAAAACACGTGCCAACATGCCGCACGCGCATACTACACGCACTAATTAGGGTTTCGACACGCCAAACCCTAATTTGGGCAAGTTACTACCTAATTCTTCCACAACGCCAATTTTAGCTTTAGCCATGTCGCAACTGGCATACCGCTATGCCGCAGCTACTAGCATGGCACCATATCAACAACATGTTGCCAATACCGCTATGCAAATGAAAGGTAGCCACGATCAACGGCTACCCTTCCTCCTGAGATGCAGATCTCAGCCGTACAAGCTTGCCACCAAACTTGTGGCAACTTTTGGTCGCAATGCCAAATTCCACGGTTTATGCCAAAACCCTAATTTGGTCACGCCTTAAGTATGCACGAGCATGCTGGCCATGCCACCATGCCGCTGGCTGCAAAACGGGAGGTAGCCACGATCAACGTCTACCCTTCCTCCCGAGATGCAGATCTCAGCCGTCGAAGGTCTCCACCGAGTCGGCAAACCTCTCAATCTTAACTTTCCATGCGCTAGCAACATGCTACACGTTTTCCATGAAAACACTCGAGACATCAAAACATGTCACAAACTGGGGGATGCTCATTAGGGTATTGGTCCGGCGGTTTACAGCGTGCGGCATGCAATACGCCCGTTACAAGAAAGTGTCATAAAAGTGAGGCGGTTAGTAATGACAAGAAATAAGTGGTGAAACGTATCCTCATTATGAAAACATCAATTCCAGGCGTTACCCGTTACCACTTTCTTCCACCACTCAGCCGCTTCCACTTCTTACGAAGCCAGGGTACGTTTTATTACGACTTGTATAAATAGGTTTCACCTATTTCCACCAAAGGGGACGTTTTTGGTCAGGAGAATACAACACTCAGAAATCACCTGTTAGCTTTCGACATTGCTAGCGTTTCACCTTCTGATACGAGTCGTAATACAAACACTCTTCCAAATCAACTATTCTGGATTCAACACTCTCTTCGCTTCCCTCCCTAAGACCAACCCTTCTCCTTCACTTTGTGACCGAAGCAAGTCTGGAACGACCATTTCTTGGTTTAGGCCGGATTTGTACAGATTGATCTCTCGAATCAAAGTACTCCTGTGCAGTACATTGTTTAGGGTTTAAACTCGTTTCTCACCCACACACACGAAATTACCAAAATCAGCAGAAACCGTTTTCACCCTCAAACAACAGTGTCATAGTATCATTATACAGCGTCAAAGTTCAATTGTATCACAACTTCAACAACAATACTATGGTGATATGTATCACTCCCCCTTAGTCAATACTCCATCTCACATGGAAACCACTCCCCCATACATAATGATCCGAAAACCATATGTATTTGTAGTGTGAACTACATATTAATTCTCCCCCTTTTTGTCAATAAAATTGGCAAAGGCAAAAGAACGGGATCCTAATGAAATTTCCGAAAGAGACATTTCATGACCAAAAGAAAGAAAACACATATCATCTTATTTAGATGCAATCATAAAGCCGAAGCTAAATGCATTCATCAAGGAGTTTAAAGATACAAGATAACCCCTCAAATATCCACAGCCGCACTCCCCAGAAAGATTTGGCAATTAAGCACAAGTTCAATTAAGAACTCTCCCCCATAATATGTCATTCCCGAAAGAACAACAAGAGCGACCTTAATTTCAAGAGAAAATAAGGATTTGTTTGGACATAACAAATCACATACAAGTATGAATTTGAATCCAAAATACTCAATTAAATTAACCACAAGAGAACCCATGATTAATTTAATCGGATATGCTCAACATAAGTGAACTCATGGAGACTCAAAAATACTCAATTAGATTAATCACAAGAGAACCCATAATTAATCTAATCGAAATACACAACCAAACTAATCATAAAAGTAATCAATTTAATTGGCCATAATCGACATAAGAGAATCTATGGAGCAATGACTAAGTTAATCATAAGAAAACAATCAACCCAGTCAATAGTGCTCAAACATAATAAAACTTACAGAGCCATAACTAAATAACCAAACAAGATGATTAATTTAGTTGATTATGCTTGACATAAGGTACCTTACGGAACAATAACAAAGCTAATCATAAAAATAATCAACTTGGTCGTTTAGTGCTCAACATAAGACACATTACGGAGCCTCACAGTAATACATAAAATATGGATCAGGGAAAATCAATTACTGCGGAATACACAAGGATTCATTTTATTTTCCATCACTATTTGTATAACGACATACAATAGACATAATCCTTGTAAACAAAAGATTTTAACCTATCTTCCATCAAAAATTGACAATATAGGCTTAACTTTTGTATTTGTCAAAAGTCCATTCATTCTTTTATCAATACATGCATATCGACATACGAAAGACTTTACTTTTGACAAGGTATGGGACAATAACAGTTCACGGACGCAAACACACATATCCCGTAACAATTTGCAATATATAAAACCATAAATATTAATACTGCAATCATCTTCCAAACAGTTTTAGAATTTAAACAAATAAACCTGAAAACATGAAGATGAAAACGTTGGACATAGCTATGTGTAATCACAATAATGGCTATTCCAAACTCTAGTTATTCTTCTAAAAAAACTAAGAAAAATAGAAGATTTACTAGATGTTAAGACATTTGAAGAATTCTTTATCGTCCCCGAACTCCTTGTCGTCAACAACCATTGGGACGTAAGGTTCATTAAGGTAGGAGTTTATATCAATGAACCTTCTTGGCTGATGATGTCGAACCAGTGCCTTCTGAATCTCATGAGTCTTATGCACAAAAGCCTTTATTTTTTGAATCTCCTTTTACATCTCCTTCAACACTTCAAGAACATCAGAAAACTTCTGAGAGTTTGAAGAAATGTCTCTTGGCTTCCTCACATTCCTTCTTTTTCTTTTCAATGTCGGAGCTAACGGAGACTTCTCTTTTTCCTTCATGATTGATGGCTTAACAATCATATTAACATCCTTTCCATCAGAAGACATAATACTTGGAGCATCCATAGGCGTATGGATTTGTGAGAGGAAATCACAATCTCAACAAGTAGTCTTGGGATAAAAAGGAGTTTCAAGGAAGGAAAAGGACTGTAGGGTTTCGAAACCTTTAACAGGTTCGTACACGTCCAACTCTCAACCCTATAAAGAGTAGAATTGACGATGATAACCCTCTCTTTTGTTGATAGACAAGAAAGAGTAAAAACTAAGAAAAGAGAAAAAAAAAATCTTTTCCTAAAGCCTGAGAGGTACACAATCATTGTCTCTTTTTATTAGTCACATGAGACAAGATTTCCAACAACAACACAATTAAGTTGCGTTGCGGTGAACAACAATTTGTCCACCATTTTCCTCTTGTGAGAAATCTACAGACCTCTGTCTATCAAAACGACTTGACCATACTTTATTCTCTAATGGTCTTGGTCTATCCTTGGAAACTAACTTCTTAGACGAAGACAAAATCTTACATACCTCAGCAGTTTTCTGAGCGATTTTAAGCTTGTGTGCTAATTGATTTGCTCTTCGTTGAAGTTTGTTGACGTGCCTCAATTGGTGTTTCTACTTGTAACACTTTGATAGTTCATGACCCTTTTGAGAACAAAACGAGCACGTCAATCTTGGATAATATTCAGGCATCAGAGATTTGCACGCAGCTAGACACATAGTGGAACCTGAAACATTACAAACAGAGTTTCCAAAGAATGGGTCAACTTTTTCTTCCAGGTTAGTTGGGTTTTCTTCTGAAAGAATATCAAGATTGATGTATGTATTACTACAATTATCAAAATCAATATTTTCACCAAGAAGTGCAACACTTGATTTCTCGTCTTCATTAGAATCATAGTTGTCAGACATTTCATCAAGAGTTGCAGCAAGACCTTTGTTCCCAGTGTATTTCCTACGATTTGGGCACTCATTTGCAAAATGACCAATTCCTTTACACTTAAAGCACTGAGGCATTCCTCGTCATCAGTTTCATCTGTATCCCTATTTTTAGGAGGAACACGATTATGAGGTTTGACTGATGCTTTAGGCTTATCTCTGGAGAACCATTTACTTCTCTTCAACAGAAGATCCCTAAACTGTCTTGTGATCATCGAGACTGACTTGTCAAGATCTTCATCTGATGAATCTGTCTCAGAGTGATCATCTTCAGAGATATACACTTTTTTACTTTTATCAAGTAATTTGGTGTCCTTTAGTGCTTTGAACGCAACATCATTAGATTTGGATGAATGTTCGTGATCAAAGATCTTAAGCTTCCCAACCAGCGTATTTCTGGAGAGATTATCTAGGTTATTTCCCTCAACGATGGCATGCTTCTTAGAGTCGTATCTAGATGGTAGCGATCTGAGAATTTTCATCACCACGTCCTTTTCAGGAATAGTCTTACCCAATGCAAAAGATACATTAACAATTTCAGACACTTTGTGATTAAACTCATCAAATGTTTTTTCATCTTCCATATGAAGGTTTTCCCAATCGGAATTAAGGTTTTGAAGCCTGACTTCCTTTTCACTAGTATTACCTTCGAATACGGTTTCTAATATATCCCAAGCTTCTTTAGACTTAGTGCAATTTGACACATGGTGCTGAATATTTGGGGTAATGGCATGTATGATGGCATTCAAACCGTCGGAATTTTGCTTTGCAGCAAGTATCTCGGCAGGACTATATTCACCAATATTTTTGGGAACGTTTACATCACCTACTGCCACAACGGGAGCATCATAGCCATTAACATCATATACCCATGATTGAAAATCACGTGCTTGAAGAAAAGCTCGCATAACAATTTTCCACCATAAGTAATTAGAGCCATCGAAGACTGGTGGTACGTTAATTGAGATAACACCTCTGTCCATAGAGTCAGATCGCTACAAACACATACTTGTAAGGTCTTGAACGTGTTTGCATGCTCTGATACCAATTGAAAAAGCGGGGGTACAACAACCACACCCAATATTTCGCTTAGAAATCTGTATGGACAAACTCCAATATACTTTCTAGAGAATCAACTAGACAGTCAGACTCAATCTAGACAAAAAGTATATCAAAGAGTTTATATCTCAATCTATCGATTTGATATATACTCAAGCAAATAGAAATGTGCGAGTTTTTATCAAATACTAGAGAGTTAACTTGGATGGTACCAAAGACCAATATCCAAGTCTCAATCAATTTAAATCAACAACCAAAAGGTCGGATATTCTAATTGATCGAATAACGCACAACCTGTGATATTTCAATTATATAAAGAAATATAATGCGGAAATAGAAATAACACAGATACCAGAATTTTGTTAATGAGGAAACCACAAATACAGAAAAACCACGGGACCTAGTCCAGATTGAACACACACTGTATTAAGGCGCTACAGACACTAGCCTACTCCAAATTAAATTCGGTTTGGACTGTAGTTGAACCCCAACCAATCTCACACTGATCCAAGGTACAGCTATGCTCCTACGTCTCTGATCCCAGCAGGATGCTACGTACTTGATTCCCTTAGTTGATCTCTCCCATAACTAAGAGTTGCTACGATCCAAAGTCGAAGACTTTAATAAACAAATCTGTATCACACAGAAAAGTCTACGGTGATAGATAAATCCGTCTCCCACGAATATACCTACGAGTTTGGTTCCTTCTTTTGATAAATCAAGGCGAACATGAACCAATCGATAACCGGGACTTATATTCCCGAAGAACAACATAGTATTATCGACCACCTCACAATAATCTTAATCGACGCATCGAAAAAGGTATTGCGGAATCACAAACGATGAGACGAAGATGTTTGTGACTTCTTTTTAGCTTGCATATCGGAGATAGAAATCTCAAGCCAATTATTAAAATTGTACTCGTACGATAGAAACCACAAGATCAGATCACACAACTACGAGAAAGTAGTATCGGTCTGGCTTCAAAATCCCAATGAAGTCTTTAAGTCGTTAACCTGGTTTAGAGAAGAAAACCCAAGGTTAAAGGAGAATCGACTCTAGCTTATACAACTAGTATCACACGTAAGGTGTGGGGATTAGGTTTCCCAGTTGTTAGAGTTATCCCTTATATAGTCTTTCAAATAAGAGTTTGCAATCAATGTTAACTTGGTAACAAAGCATTTAATATTCACCGTTAGATGAAAACCTTATTAGATTCAAGCTAATATTTCTCAACCGTTAGATCAAAAACTTATCTTGTTATACACACATGAAATGCACGTTTCTAGGCTTGTATAACCGTACCCAAAAATGTACATTTGTTGGTTCAACAATAGTTAACCAAAGGTTAGCCATATGAGCAATTTCATATCAACCATATTCTTCTTCACCATAACTAGTCCAAATGACTCAAATGAACTAGTTAGAGAGTTGTTCAATTGCTTAGATCTTTATGTAACTATACGGTTTTTCATAATTCTACAGAGAATTCAATCGGTAATTTGTGGGTGTTGTGGTCTAGAGAAATGGCTGAGCCGGTGGTGTTAAATACGTCGCGTCAGGCTATTACTATTGGGGTGGATGGAGTTATGATTTCTTTGGTTCATGCTAAGTGTTCGGGTTACTGGAAGAGATCTTTGGAGACAACTCAACTTGGGTGATCGAGCGGTTCCTTGGCTGGTCATTGGTGATTTTAATTGTGTTCTTCGTAATGAGGAAAAGAAGGGGGGTGCGAATCCTAATACTGCTGTGGTTAATGAGTTTAGTGACTGGATAGATGATAATAATCTCTTTGAAGCTGAATCTTTGGGGAACAAATTTACGTGGTCGAATAGACAATCGGGTGTTAGAAGAATCATTAGTAAACTAGACCTGGCTGTAATAAATGAATTTTGGTTGAATCGTTTTGAGAATTGGCGGTGTAAAGCTCTTCCTAGGGAAGTTTCTGACCATTCTCCTCTCATTGGGTATACTTTTGTTAATACTAGGCCTAGAAGGTCTCCTTTTCGTGTTCAAAAAATGTGGTTTTCTCATCCAGATTTCATGAGAATGGTGCAGGATAGTTGGAATACTCCTTTGGAGGGAAATCCAGCTTATCTTTTTGCTCAGAAATTAAAAAGGCTCAAGGCTGATATGAAGGTTTGGAATCAACAGGTTTTCGGTAATGTTTATGTTAGATTGAAGCAAGCTCAACTTAGGCTTGAGAATGCTTTACGTCTAGCTGATGATGACCCTTTTGATTTGCATAAAAATAATGTGATGAAAGAGGCGTCAGTGGAAGTTAATAATATTCGTATTCAGTTGGCTACAATGTTGAAGCAAAAGTCTAGAAATCAGTGGTTGGTTGAAGGTGCAAGTAACACAAGTTTCTTCCACAACAGTATTAGAATTCGAAGGAGTAGCAACACTATTTCGGAGATTGTGGATGACCATGGGGAGGCTATAACAGATTGTGATCAGATTAGAGATCTTGTGGTAAATTATTTTACAAACAAGTTCAATGGTGATGTCTCTGCCCCTGTGGACTCTCTTTTTGATGTAGAGCATGAGAGTATTTCTCTTGAGGAGAGTGGGCGTATGGATCAGATTCCTTCTTTTGAAGAAATTTATGAAGCGGTGTTCTCTTTGGGTGCGGATAGTGCTCCAGGGCCGGATGGGTTTGCTTTGGATTTTTCTACAGACATTGTTGGGAAGTTATTAGTCAAGATTTGGTGAGTGCTATTTTATATTCTGGGTGAATAAGTCCATTCCTCATGGAGTTAATTCTAGCCTTCTTTTTGTTGCTTCCTAAAGAAAGAGTGCTAACACTCTTAATAATTTTAGGCCTATTGGTCTTAGTAATTTTTTCTTTAAAATTTTCACTAAGATTTTGGCTACTCGGCTTGGTAGTGTTTTGGGCAATCTTGTTCTGAGCAGCAGGTTGCTTTTATGAAGGGAAGAAATATTCATGAAAATATTAGCCTTGCTTCGGAGATGGTGAATGAAATTCAAATAAAGCGGAAAGATGGGAATGTTGGTTTGAAGTTGGATATTACTCAGGCATTTGATACTGTTAGTTGGAGGTTCATTTTGGAGGTGTTTAGAAGGTATGGTTTCTCGGATTGGTGGTGTGATTGGATTCTCAATATTCTAAAATCTGCTAGGATTTCAGTGCTCGTCAATGGCAATCCGGAAGGTTATTTTAGTATTGATAGAGGACTTCGTCAAGGAGATCCTTTATCTCCTCTGATATTTGTTTTGATTGAGGATGTTCTTAGTAGAAATATCACGAAGCTTTTTCGTGAAGGTGCTATGACTACTATGGTCTCAAGGAAAGGTATCTCTCCCACCCATTTGTTTTTTGCTGATGACATTATGATTTATTGCAAGGGTAATATGAAAAGCTTGCGAAATCTTGTAGATCTTTTTGGGATCTTATCGGTGTGCTTCGGGCCAAACAGGTTAGTCGTGCTAAAAGTAAGATTTATTATGGAGGAGGTTCTTTAAGGAGGAGAGCAACGATTTCTGATTTTTTGGGGATGCCTATTGCGGCTTTCCCAGATAGATACTTAGGAGTCAAAGTGATGCCAGGGGCTGTAAAATATCACCATATAGCTAATGTGGTGGAAAAGATTAAGGATCAATTAGCGGGTTGGAAAGGTAGGATGCTCTCTTTCCAAGATAGAGTGGTGTTGGTTAAATCTGTTATTACGAGCTTTTCTATTCATAATATGGCTGTTTATAAATGGCCAAGAAAGTTTGTTCATCAATGCGAAGTGGCTATTCGTAATTTTTTATGGTCTGGAGATTCAAAGGTGAGTAAATCTTTTGTTGTGGCTTATGATAAGATTTGTGCGCCTTATGATGAAGGAGGTTGGGTATAACTCACCGGGTGTTATGAATAAGGCTTTGCTTATGGGTCTTTGGTGGAAAATTCGTAAGTCTAACAAAATTTGGGCTCGGTTTCTTCGAGCAAATTTTTTTAAGAGGAATGGTGATTTGGTTCATTATGTGAAATCTTCTATCCTCCCTGGTATCAAATGGGTGTTTTCTTTGGTGGAAGAGAATGCTAAAGTTTTAATTGGTGATGGTCGTAATACTTCTCTATATTATGATGTTTGGGTGGGTGATGAATCCATAGCTGAAATTCTTGAAGACTTCTCTTTGGATCGTTCGGTTTTGGTAAGTGATATGCTTACTAATGGCGCTTGGAATCTGAATGAAGATTGTCTTAATACTTTGTTAGCGGCTGGTTTTGTTGAGTCCGACGGCCTAGGCCTTTGAATGGAGTGGATTGTATGGTTTGGAAACCTAGTTATCTTTGGTGTTTTCTCTCCAAATCTGCCAAAGCTTTAATTCGCAAGAAGTTTGCAAAGCTGGAGGGTGCAAACTTATTATGGAGGCAAGCTATTCATCCTGCCCTTGCTGCGAGAAATTGGAAGATTTTAAGGGGCGCTTGTGCTACCCTGGATAAAGTTCAAAGCCGGTTTAAAATTCAGATTGCAAACAAGTGTTGTTTGTGTAATTCTGAAGAAGAATCGTTGGATCACTTGTTGTGGCATTGTTCTTTTGCAGAAAAAGCTTGGAAATGGATTGCGGATGTTTTTGATCTCCATTCGCATTTACATCTGACAACAGCGTACAAGGCGGCTAGGGGGAGAAGTGAGATGTTCAAGGAACTGTGGTTGCGACTATTTTGGTGGTGCGAGCGGAATCGTGGCGAGACTAGGAACAGATTTGTTTATGAGAACAAAAAAGTTTGCTGGAATTTTTTTCAAAAAAGTGTGTTTAACCAAGTGCAGGATTACTCTAGACAGTTTGAAGGGATTCATGCACAATTCTGTGGAAGATCTCAAAGTTCTGGACTTTTTTAAAGTGGCGCACAGAAGGGTGAAGTTCCTTGAACCTGTTCAATGTACGTGGTCAGTCCCAGAGAGGGACGAATTGCTGCTGTGCTGTGATGGTGCTGCTCGTGGGAATCCGGGGGTGGCTGGAGCTGGTGTGGTGGCGCGAGATCATGAAGCAAATATAGTTGGAGCAATGAGTATAGGCTTGGGTATTACTACAAATTACCTGGCTGAAATCTATGGCATCATTATTGGGCTGGAGTGGGCGATTCAGTGGGGTTTTATGAGAGTTTGCATTCACTCGAATCGGTTCATGAGATTTATAGCCACGGTTCACAAAATCATTCCTTAGTTTATTTAAACATGAGTTCAAGAACAATCGTTTTTAGATATAACCAACTCAAGTTCGCGGACTGGGTTCGTGGACTTAAGTTCACGGAAGGAGTTCACAAACTCCAGCAGAAATTCTCGGGTCGAGAACTTCCGCCAGTTCGCGGACTTGGCTCACGCCACAATTCCGGTTCTCTTGATCAACAAAGTTCGCAAACTTTGGTTCAAGGAATAAGGACTTATACATATATGTGTTTCCACAACAATGCTTATATCCTACCATGGTTATGTAATCTAAACTCTCATTTCAATCATTGAAACATTCTCATTTCGTCTGAGAAATTTTCAAAGTGATTGAAACATGACATGACTTTTATCACTAGGTAAAGATGAATTCGGCTAAAGCAAAAGCTTACCAACACATATTTCGAGAAATAGATAGGCGAGATAAACTCGGCTCGAAATACCAAATGTGTATAATCTTAGTCTATATAGCAAAACGACTTTTGTCTCAAGATATGAGATAAATAGACTTTTGAGTGATAGATAAGTTCAAGTCTCCACATACCTTTTAGTCGATGAAGTTCCACCGGTTCCTTGAGTAGTCCTTCGTCTTGTATGATGATTTCCATGGAGTTCTTGAGCTCAACTACACTTTCTATCCTAGTCCGAGACCTTAGCTATAGTAGGCTATAAATCAAGACTTATAGTTTTGATCACTAACATTGACAAACATGCTTGAGATAGCAACGCATGTGAGTTCGACCGAGCAATACTCTAACAAAACTGCCGCAAATCAATCACGACCATCCAACTTCGCCAGCCTAGTTGGATGGTGTAGATTTATTTTTAGAAAACTAGCAAAGCAACATTGTGAACACCGGCCATCTCTCCTCCACATGGAGCGATCGACCAAGTGACATCTCGACCGTAAGGTCCTCAAACGATTACCCAAAGGTGGCCGATCGTGCTGCTTTTAAGACGCTCAATCCGTGACTGATTCGATCGAGCTCAAAAACAGCGATGCTTCTAACACATCGATTACTTTCAGCTGCTTATTCGATGCTTTACGTACATAGATTATAAGCAATACTTTATAAATATCGGTTTCACAAATAATTTATTATTATTTAACCTGAAAGCACTATGTGCTGATTTTAGCGGCAAGTCACATGACTTGACCCATTCATTCGAGACATCAAACATGTCACAAACTGGGGGATACTCACTGGGGTATTGGTCTTACGGTTTACAGCGTGCGGCGTGCAACGTGCCCATTATGAGAAAGTGTTTGGAAAGACGAACAGTTAATGAGAGTAGTGGGTGAACGTGTGACCAGTCTTCCCTCATAACGGAAACACGATGATCACTACCTTCCGCACAAACCCACTTCTCCACTACTTAACTTACTCCACTTCCTAAGAGATCAGGGTGCACTCAATGACTTGTATAAATAGGATTTCAATCTATTTCAAAGACAGAACACAAGTGTTATCAACACAAGTAGCCAGAAACCATTTTCTGATACACAAGTCATAAACAGCCATACCTTCATAATTCAACATTCTGATCTCTAACACCTTATTCGCTTTGCTCCCTAAGATCAACCCTTCTGCTTCACCTTGTGACCGAATTGAATCTGGCACGACCATTTCTTGGTTTAGGCCAGAGTCTTACAGATTGATCTCTCGAATCTAAAAGTACTCCCGTGCAATGCATTTGTTTAGGTTTAAATTCGTTTCTCATCAACACACCCAAATTTACCAAAAACAGTAGAATCAGTTTTTGCCCTCAAACAATTGTACAAATTTATTTAATATTTTATATTAGGTCCCATTAATATGCATTTATGAAAATAAAAAATTAAAGGCTATAATAGAGAGTTCATGAAAAAATACGCCTATAAACAGAAGCTGGACACAATTTTGAAACTGACGGAAATGGAATAGAGGACGGTCTTTTTGAAACAGAGGGAGTATTTTTTTTTAAACCCTAAGGAAGGGTAAAATTAAATACAGTATAAACTGTTTGCAGAGAAGGACGGCAACGGTTCGTACACTGACATAGGAGTCGGCCCCCGGGTTCGTACACTGACATAGGAGTCGGTGGCCCGAGTTGACTACAACGGTTCTTCTCCCTTCCGGGAGGTAAGTTTATCTAAACACTCGCGAATCCCCTGTCAGCGGGTTTACTATCTTCTTTCGTATGCATATATGTTGAGGACTGAAAACGGTTTAATTTCCTAGTAAAGGGCAAGGCCTGGACGTACAAGATAAGGGTTCGTATTTCATCATGTTATTTTCTTGCCCTCCTTAGGAACACACAACCCATGCGAACCCAAGCTTAAAATACTGACTAGAACGAGACCGATAGGGTAACAAGCTTAATAGGAAAGTCGTTCGAAAAATATTGGTTGCTCTATTAAGCATACTTCGAAGTTCATGATGGTTAATTTAAGTTGAGCGTGCCGCCTTGTAACCCGAGGAAACGTTTGCCGGTGATTGTAGCATCCGACTTGGATAGTGATCAGGAAAGTAGGCTAGTAATTGTCCTTGAAAACAACAAGGAAGCTTTAGGGTGGACCATAGCAGACATTAAGGGTATAAGTCATATTGTTTGTATGCATCATATTTATTTAGAGGAAGACAACAAACCTTCTAGGGAGATGCAACGTCGACTGAACCCTAATATGAAAAAAGTAGTTCGAACCGAGGTTCTTAAGTTGTTAGATGCAGGCATTATCTACCCCATTTCAAACAGTAAGTGTGTCAGCCCCGTTCAGGTTGTTCCCAAGAAATCTGGTATTATTGTAGTCCAGAATGATAATAATGAATTAATCCCAACCCGAGTGACCACGTGTTGGCGTGTTTGTATTGACTATAGGAAGTTGAACAAGGTCACTATGAAGGATCACTTTCCCCTTTCCTTCATCGACCAAATGCTAGAGTGATTATCATGTCATAGTCACTATTGCTTTTTAGATGGATACTCTCGTTATAATCAGATTGTTGTTGCCCCAAAAGACCAAGAGAAAACCACTTTTACATGTCCCTTTGGTACCTTTGCATATAGACGCATGCCTTTCGGGCTATGTAATTCCCCTGTGACTTTTCAGCGTTGTATGATGAGCATATTTTCTGACATGGTGGAACGGTTTGTAGAGGACTTTATGGATGATTTTTTAGTGTTTGGTTCGTCTTTCAATGAGTGCTTGCATCATTTGTCATTAGTGTTGACTAGGTGTAAGGAAAAGAATTTAGTACTTAATTGGGAGAAATGTCATTTCATGGTTCGTTCAGTGATTATTTTAGGGCATATCGTATCTTCTAAGGGTATAGAGATAGATAAAGCCAAATTTGACCTTATGAAGACTTTACAGGTCCCAAAAATCGTAAGAGATATTAGGTCATTCTTAGTGTTAGAGCACTGCTCGGTCGAACTCGCATGCATTGCTGGTAGGTCTATAAACAATACCTACAATGACTGCAAGTGCACAGTGCCAATTTTGTAAGGTGTAAATACAGGTCGATCCTCAGGGACAAGGTGGGTGTAAGTTGAAGCTACGGTCTTACTGATTTCAAACAAAGAGTAACCAAAAGGGGGGTTTTGTTTGCCGATACGGCTAGATGATGGTAGAAACTAAAGCAATAAAACAGAATGTAAGGAAAGAAGGAGAATTAAAGGGCACCAGGGAAGTCGAATCCATCTATTAACCTACACTAAGTCAATTCAGTCTCAATAATGTTCTTGTCCCCAATGGACACCGGTCAAGATGCTAGTCTGCCGTTTATCCAGGGTATTTGGCTTAATGTCAGCTAAGGCAACTAACTAATCCCTAGTATTAGCTGTCTTATTACAGTACAACTAATCACAGATCAATTTCATCACTTAGATGATTAAACCATTCCTAAGAAAGATATTATAATCGCAACTAAGGTATCTCTCCTAAGCACTAACTGTCTGATTAAGGCACAACTAGTCAAAAGATCAATAACAATCAGTGAAGCATGAGTTGAAGCACATTCAACATAGAAGTGTTCTAACTACAATGGATACATGACATACATTGTGAAAGTAAAATTATGAAGAGCTCAGATTATATCTATCTTAAACAATAAAGCACAACAAGAGAAATATCAGAACATGAATCAAACTTAGCAATAGATTAATGGTTTCATCTAAACTAGGGGTGTCAACGGGTCCTATCGGGTCCGGGTAGTATACTACCCAGAACCGGACCCTATTATTTGAGTCGGTTCCGGGTCCTAACGGTTCCGGTTCCGGGTCCGGTTCCCATTTTTATGGACCCAGAACCGGACCCTATAAAACACCGAGTAATTAACGGGTCCGGGTAGTTATCGGGTATAGAAACTCTAGTTTTAATTTCTCCCCTGTACATCTTATGATGTTCCGCCGTCCTGGAGAACAATGATAAGATGAAGAACAAGAAATATAATACAATGGCAGCCGCTTGGATTAATCGAATTCTCAAATTTAATGCGAAGTACCACTATATGATAGATCTACCTGCTGCAATACATAAGGGAAACAGTTTCGTTGCTTCTTTTCAAAGCCAGATTTATACTTCTGTTCCTGTAAATTTTGAACACATCCTCAAGAAAAACTTTCAAAACTGTGATAATACTAAAACCCATAATTAAAATTTATATCGTTTATCGTTCATATAGAGAAATTAATTAAAGCTTGATCGTTTAAGTGCATGGTTTGATATAAATATAACAAAGATCTAAAATTGACTGTTTTGCTTTGTTGACTGTCTGTTCCCCATATATCTAAACCACGCAATTCGAGATCTCTAGTATTATATTGAAAATGAATTTTCAATCAATGTACAGAGATGCCCACAAATACAACAATCTGAAAACTCTTTTCAAACTCATCTTTAGAAATAAACTAAGTACATGAAAATCCTTCAAAATAGACCAAACCCCAATTGATAAGAAGACGAAGTGGGTAAACTCTAGTGAAAGCAATAGATGCGTTCATGAAAAATAAAATTACAGTATGAGTACGACTGTACGAGGTAGAGGAGAAACAACAGAATGAGAAGACGAGCCATTATAATGACTTTTATTATAAATTTTATCGGGTACCCGTCGGGTAGACCCGATACTAACCGGTTCCTTATCGGGTCTACCCGACGGGTCCAAAAACTATTAATGGGTATGATATTAGGACCCGGAACTGGACCCGTAGGACCCGGGTCCGGGTCAGTTCCGGGTAAACGGGTACCCATTGACAGCCCTAATCTAAACCCTAGTTATTGAATTAGAACATGATAATAATACTGAAAACAAATATAAACTACAGCTTGGTGCACTGGCTAATCCGGGCATGAGTTTTACATACAATTCTCATCCCTATTTATACATGAAATCTCCCAATTAGACTTCAATACACAAATTGATAGAGACCCACTCACCATAACTGCCTGAATTTCTTATCCCCTATGCTTCTTCTCTGCAACTCTTGATTTGATGTTTGCTTTAGCTATTGAAGATAACCCTAACTCCATCTCTCTCAATCTTAGCTTCTAGGGTTACTGTTCTTGACAAGAGAAAATATAAGATTGAGAGAGATAGAAATTGAGGGTCTAATTGCATAGGGTGGCTGGTAGAGTGGCTGAGCTCAGTGGTTGTCGGGGATGGAAGTGATAAGATAGAAGTGAAGGTTTTGCAGAGTCTGTAAGGAAGAGGGACGAAATGGAAGTGGTGTTTGGATTCTGTTCGAGTAAAGGAAGGGAGAATGGATGCTACGGTGTTGAGAAGTTGCATCAAACGTTGATGTACCGGGTTTGGATATGGGTTAGGGTTCTTTCACTTCCTCATGCCCAATGCTTCTTCAAAGCTAATATTTCAAGCCCACACCTAGTTTTGGGTCTTGCAAACAAGATTCTTCACTTGCGGAGGAGGTGCAAACGACATTCTTCACTTGCCTTCTAGCGGGAGCTTTGTCATCTCTCTTCCGTTGCCGCCAATTCTCTGCTCTTCTAGTTTCTCTATTCATCCAAGCTTTATTTACTACCTAAAAACACAAAATTAATTAGTACAAAAATTTATTCTTGAAAACAATGAAAATACAAAATCTGGGATAATATATGATTTTTAAAGCGCAAAAGATGAGTGAAAAGGCGAGGGTACCCAAATATACCTCAAGCTAAAACTTTTCCTACCTATAAGTCCTTTCTCTGAAAGTGATTGTCTATGGACTGATTCGAGACAATACAACTAATCGGCTCACACTTCGTGTGATCGTCTATGGATACGAGATCGAGACAATACAACAACGAAGTATGTTTACTTGATACAAAGGTTCGGACTTAACCAAACACAATAGGATCGCTTATCAAGTAAATAGGAATTAACGTTTGTGTGATTTACTTTAATTATAATAAAACAATTATAATGCGGAAAATAAAAGTAAATGACGCAGCAAGATTTTGTTAACAAGGAAACCGCAAATGCAGAAAAACCCCGGGACCTTGTCCATAATTGAATACTCTCAGGATTAAGCCGCTACACAAAATTACACCTAACTTCGTATAGTTGAGACCAAGTAACTAACCCTATAGTTCACTTAGTTCCGTCTGTATTACCATGCCTCCGACTTGTGAATAAGTCACGTACTTGGAACAATTCATTTGGTTCGTATTCCAAACAGTAAAGGAACAACAAATCTGTTTGGTATCAACTCTATTCAACCAAGTGATATGAGTCGGACAAAGGCTCTTCTGTTTATCTTAACATAAACTCATTCGTCGGGTCCTTAGATCTATCTTATGTTTAATCACCCAAAGGTAATCATTTAAGATTAAGCCAATCAATACCTTTAATCACAAGGAAACGTATTGATTCCGATCTACTCAATTAATCAATCCAATCTACCACAAGGATAAACCGATTATTAATCGGATCCTCTGTTACCGAAACAAGTATTGTGCACACCAAAGATTATAAAACCCAAGTCAGATCTTCAATATCTTTTTTGTCTTCAAATCTTCTTAAATCTTCAATAAAAACCTGCACACAATCACTTGAATCTCTTGTGATCAATCACGCACAGAACGGAGTCTGTTAACAATGGATTATCACAAGATCGTCTTTAGAACTAACAACAATCTAAAGATCCCTGTCGAAACTCTGAACTAGTTTGATTGAATCTTATATCATAAGAGAAGATTCTCAAGAATAAACAAACTAGGTGCAAATAGATTTCAACCACCGTTAGTCAATCAAATCAATCGAAAACAAAGATAAACCGCAATTATCTAGTTTCCCATCAACGGGTCGCGCTAGAGCTTCTCAATCCCAAAGAAGACTTTAAACTGAGCGGCCGTAAGAGATTTCACCTAATTAGGTTACTCTTCTCTTTGAATAGGCGGCTACACCAGTAATAACAACAAAAGAGTAAATCTGTTGTTACGAAGGATTAGTTTGCTAGAAAGGCAAACTTCGTGTATTTATAGACAAGGAAGTTTGGATACCAAGGAATTTCCAAAACCGAAAATATTCTCAAGATATTCATAAAAGCACAGATTCGGTTTTCATACTTCCTGGAAATGCTCTGTCCAAAAATAACGATCGAAATCTCTCGGAAAATCTAATTAGTAAATGCACATTACTAATTCTGTAATTTCCCTACAAAATGAAATTAATAACCTTAATTAAAAGATTCTTAACTTGCTTATGTTTCGATCCTGGGATTCTCTTCCCTTAGCCGTTAAGGAATATCTTTGAACAATTATAGAAATAAACATTCACAGCACGTGTTCAAAGTTTGTCGACATCTTAACTTTAAAAGTTCTCTTTCACACTTACAACCTTGAAACCGATTTGCCACACTTCCAAAAAAGTTTAGAATTAGTTCATCTGACTTTCAAGAACTATGTGATTGATCAAACCAACATTTAATCACAATCATGGGTTTACGGTTCTACCTCCATGTGAGTACTGTGCATAGTCACACTAGCTTCCCAAAAGTTCGGTTGACTAGGTACTAGGATCGGTTCCCCACATATATATGGTATCTAACTTATATGTGTTACACATGTCCATAGGATCGGTTTCCCTTTATGCTATAAACCTTGCTGCACCCCATACAAGGATCGATTCCCTTTGATGTACTACACCCCTTAATAGGATCGGTTCCCTTTCCCTTACTAGGATCGGTTCCCTTTCCCTTACAAGGTCAGACATACAAAATCCGATCATACCACAGATAATTACTTAAGATCGATTTTACTAATAAAAGTTATACCAATACATAAGTCAGGCCTTTGTGAACAGTTCTACCAAGAACACAAAAAATTGTGAGCGGTTATACTCTATCACACATATTGGTTGTTCATAAGATATGCAATGAATAACAAAACCAATAACACCTGGCAGTTTCCTTTTCGGTTCACAAACAAGTTTATGAACTTACTTCCTTAGAACACATGTAAACATTGTTCCCTAGGATGAAATCCTCACCTCATACCCATACATAATCACAATAGCATTCAAATAATTATGGCGATGTCTTATCTACAAAGTTTAATGGTTAAGCAATAAACCTAGTATTGTATTCCTTAATACTATGTCTATCTAGAGTTCAAATATGCTTCGCAGTTATGTTTTCAATATGCACGACTTGAAAGATACGTTAGGGAATGAAACAGTTCAAGTCAAACATCACTAACCTCAAGTGGAAGGATGATTGTTGTCGTTGTGCTTTCACTCTTTCGTTAGATAAAATCATTCAAGTACCAATGTTCTTTTCCCTAGTGATGCCAATCAATATAAATATCAATGCCATCATCACCTGTTTACTCCATATATTTCTCCCCCTTTTTTGTCACAAAAATGACAAAGAAACGAAAAAATAAAGGACAACACGAAAAGAATCTTACAAATCTTAGAATAGACTTGCAAATGACCGGTTGTCAGCCGACACAAAAATAAATTACACTTTCTTACTACTCAAAATATATAATGAAGCAAGGGCAAGAAAGGATCGTTCCCACAGAGAGGTCTTGGTTGTCAAATTGTTTCGGTTCCCTATAGATAACACCGGGGGTTTTGTGATTGTGTAAATAAAAGTAAACAAAAAGCAAAACAATAAAAAGTAAACACGCTAATCAAGGATGAGAAAGTATTGGTCATGGATTTCGTCTTCAATCACAAACATGTTTTCAACACAATAACTAGAATTGATATTTTAATCTCAACTTTTATCAAAGGCCCTAGAATACCTTGATCGCAAGAATATCCCGCTAATCTCCTCTTGTCATCAACAAACACATTAAAAGATGCGAATATGAATTCTATCTAAAAGAACAACCCAACGTGTAAAAGCACTAATCAAGTTTAATTCCCTAGATGCATTAAGTTCTATGAAATCAGGCCAATCAAAGCAATCGAACGTGTAAAAGCACTAATCCGATTTAACAAAGGTTATGGTTCACATATGATCATAAGAATATATCACTACAAACTATAATCATATTTATGCTACTTGCAATCAGGAATTATCACTTTTGCGTATAATAACCCTAATCTAGCAATAAAGATGAAAGCAAACTCAATCGGTTCGCGACTCAACTAAACAAGCATTCAAATCATGTAACAATATTAATAGTGAATCATAAACGATAATATGAGAGAAAACTAATTTATTGCACAAAAATTCATGTTTGGAAATCCAACTAATTCATAACCAAAAGAAAACTCTAGCTCATATTCATGGAGTTCATAACAAGAAGAAAGAGAAAAGACTTCATGGTTCTAAACCCTAGAAAACAAAGTAGAGGCAAAAAGATAAGATAAAAGATATTAGATTAGGTAAAAGTCTTCTCTTTTTATATGTTTCTCCATTTCCATAAAGGATACTCCTTCCAATATTAGGTCTTCTCAAAACCCATCTCCAAGTGGTCCACCAAGCCCATGTGTGAGAAAAAATCCATGTAAAATTATGTCCAAAATGCGTCGCCGGAAAAGCGGGATTATGGCTTAAATTGGCCGGAAAGGTCGCCGGAAAGTATCTCAGGTGACCGGCAAAGTCCGCCTGGTCACCACCAATCAATCAAATCGGTCAACGATCCAACTCGGCCGGGGTCAACTCGTAGTCGACCGAGTCAAGCCTCGGTCGAGTGAGTCGATGGGTGAATCAAATGAGTTAAGATGAGTCGGGTCTAACCGGCATAGGCCTAGGCCATGTTGCATGTGCCATAGTTCCGTTTGCACCAAGATGGTGCATTACCAATTTCAATCCCACCCCGAAGAAGGTCAGTGCATTCGGCACTTCAATCTCACTCATAAACAAAGTATAGCAGCAACAGCATTACTTCTCTTGCAGACTCAACACCAGTTCTCTCCTACCACCAACTACAATTCTGTTCTCCTGCAATCCCAGACCAGTTTGCACCACTGCAAAACACTACCAATGCCATATCCTGTAGAGACCCATTCTTCCCTGAGCTTCAATCCCACAAACTAGTAGCACAGCTCCTTGTACTTGCTCTTCTTCCAAAGAACTCCATCTAAGCCTTGAACACCACCATTCCCGCATCACAACCCACTAAAGACTAAGTAGCATTGCAACCAAAGACTTCCAGCTCAGCTGCCACCATTTCTTCCCCGCAACTTTCTTCCATTCATGCACCGCAAACCAACAAAGACCGTGTCGACTCCATTGCGGCACTTTCATCTCCCCGAATGAATCTCTGCTAAGATTCTCGATTCATCATAATACAAACTCAGGCCATTCACATTAGCTCACACAACTCTCCCATTGCAGACTCATCCTTGTGCTGTAATATCTCAACCATCTCAAGCTCAAATTTGCCAAGCTCTCTCATTCACTGTCTCAAATTCCACCAGACCCAGGCTATCACTTATCACGCATTAACATCAACAAACATCAATTTCAGACCTCCTAAACACAAATGGATCCTGTCATGCCAATATCTGCAATTGATTACATAGCACCACCGTACCACCAGTGTGCAACCCATCCCGTAATTCACACACGCACCACTTCCCTCGGCTCGTCGCACTAGCACCTAGCCATTGCCTCGCTTATTTCAACCACCCGCCATCTCCACCGAGTCTTCCCCTCGTAATGCACATCTACCGGAATCATGTTCTCTGCAGCCTTCTATTGCCTTTTCTTTCTCCCAGTTCACACGGCACCAAGACAGAGCAATCTCCACTGAGTCAATTTTCTTCTCAGACTACCACCAACAAATTCCTAAACACCCCATCCAACTACACAGCAGATTCTAAACCAAGGCCTTCAATTCCATCTCCAATTTCCAACAACAGCAACAATTCTTCATCTGTTTTACAGAGACAACAAACCCTAACTTCTTCTCTATCGGTTGCAGCATCAGACCTTGTCGATTTCTCCACCAGTCTCCATCAATTCTTATTTTTCAACATCACCACAGACCCATCTCTTCAACATCTTCTAATCCAACAACTGCAACCTCCACCTTCCCAGATTTACTTCTCTCATTATCAACCATCACCAGATTCATCAATTCTTCTTAACTTCATCACTGTACTCATCAATAAATCATTTGTGCATCTGTCTTCATTTCCTTCTTATACAATCAATCGAACCCATGAATCTCTCCTTTTCACCAGCACAGAAGCATACTCAAATTTCTTTCCTCAATTTTTCTCCGAGCCTATAACAGCAAACCCTAGTTTCCATCGAGCTCAATCTAACTGAACCGTACTCCAATCCTTCTTCTCTCTTACTAATTCTTCCATAATTTCCCACAGTCTTCATAACAGATTCATGAAATCCAATCTCAGACACATTAATATGTGCAGCCGTTCTCAATCTCCATTTCTCAGAATTTCAGGTAAATGGTAATGAAGAGAAACTCGAGTTATAACCCAGGGGTGGATTTAGGATTTACCCAGATACCCCACATTGGATAAAGGCCACCAAAGTGATATTTGGCCTGTCGGTTTCAGAGAACTGACTATTCATTCTGTTTTCTGCTCAATTGCTAGTTGCGCGCTTCACTTCGTTCGTTACATAATCTTCGTTGGCTCCAAATAGCACTCGCCTGTGAATAGATCTTTTGTCATTTTCGCTCCGAATGGCTAATTTCTCTTTCTTTTGCTCTCAATGACTTCGTTGCACCTAATAAACTCAAAAGCAAACATAAGATACATAATTTACAAGAAAAGTAGCAAAGAAAGCATAAATACTAAATATAAAATTAGGTGTTTTAGACACCTATCAGATTCCCCCACACTTAGACTTTGCTAGTCCTCGAGCAAATCAAACAAAACAATTCCAAAAGATACATACAACTCCGTGTCGTCGAGGCTACGGTCACTTTTAGCATAAATAACAAGCCTTTAAACCCCTAGGTGTCCCTAGTGGACGAGTTATAGTCTCGTGAGGGTTTACTAGAGATATACCCACAAAACCTATTCTTCCAACTTACTAGTTATCCGTAATGATAGCATCCAACGCGCTAAGAAGACATAGAAATTCTGCACACTAGTCATAAGAAGTTAGACACATAAATGAACACAATCTCATTCTTAAAAGTTGAGAGAGAAATAACCATCCCTTCTCGACAAAAATTCGGGTTCGGAGTGATCGAAAGTCTCGACTCTGCCTCACAAGAAAGGATTTTATGAAGTTGCTCTCAATAATAAACAACTTTTTATGGGTCACACATGTGTCCAGGTAGGAATAAAGAGAGAATCCTGCGACACGTTTGAATGGTAGGAAGGTAAAAACCCTCCGAAGTATTTTGAAAACCCACATCTTTTATTCATTTTTGAAAACCCATTTTTCTGACGATCTCTATGAAGGGAAATCAACCACTTAACGAAGGTGGGAATATGCTTACTTACCTCGTTATCCGTTCGGCGTGCAGCTAGCACCACTCTCACAGCATCCATAGAAACGTCTTCGGTCTTCAATCGGTGTCTTCATCTTCGTCTTCGGTCTTCAACTCTTGATGATAACTCTTGAACTTCGTAGAATCTTGACAATGTGACTCTTTTCCTCAAATTCCTTATTGCTTGAAACTTCATTGTAGATATTCCTTCTTTCCATTGTCTTCATTGAAAGAATACAAAACTAAAAACGAACTATACAAACCCAATTTTTTTTTTTTTTTTTATTTTTATTTTAAATAAGAAATAAAACAAATACAAAATAAAAACAAAATAAAACAATAAAACTAGTAATGAACCTAAAGATTTTCTCTTGTCTTTTTTTTTTTTTTTTTTTTTTTTTTTTTTTTTTTTTTTTTTTTTTTTTTTTTTTTTTTTTTTTTAGACTAGAGAAATAAAATAAAAACGCAAGTACAAAGGCCATGGTGTAAGTACTTTACCACTTGATTCTTCACAACTTATATGTCTTGATATCATAAACTTCTCGAACTCTCATCTTTGATAATTTTCACTCTTGTACAATAGTCTTCAACTTACAAAAATTCTACTCCTTGTTTTGTTGCTTTACTTGAATCTGAAATCTGCTCATTTTTGTACCGCTGCTTGTAAACCTTAAACGTCTTCAACTTTCCTTCGAATTTGTGATGCTCCTCTTGTTGATGATGATGGTGTTTCTATGGACCTTTTGGTGTAGAGAGAGATAAGGTGGATGGTGCTAACTGCGAACAAGATTACAAGTGGTATGTAAGTTAGCAATTCGATGTCAAAAAAACCATCATGATTGATAAAAAAATAGCACTCAAGAGATCAAAATAGTGCTTCTATGGTGGGAGGTTGGACAGCTCACCATTCTGCCCGGAATTTACGTACGGTGACACACACTCTAAAAGCACATATTTAGACAGGTATAAAGAATTGAAGGTCGGTGCCTCACATTATGTAACATGGGTAGTCTCCACTATAGGGGATCACTACTCTAATACCGAATTCAGTCTGCACCTTATTTGCCATTGGCATGGTTAAATCCAACTTTAACTCTCATACAATTAAGAAACCCGATCATGTTCTTTGTCATCTCTAAGTTCAGTCACTCTTATGAGATTCTCGATGTAATCTTAGCGACATGTATACTATGTGACTCTAAACTAACTACAAGTTGGAGTTTTCTTATTCACTATTTACAAAAAAGTTGAAAAATTTGAAAATTTTACAACGCAAATGCTTAACCAATCCCCCACACTTAAACTTTACATTGTCCTCAATGTAAATTGAATTGTCCAAAGAAAGTCAAGGTGGGAAATCATATAACAATATGCGACAAGAAAAAGCTTAAAAACAAGAAAAATAAAAATTAAAAGGTAAGAGATACAAAACCGGTGGGTTGCCTCCCATGTAGCGCTTGGTTTAAAGTCGTCAGCCCGACTATATCCTTGCAAGATTCATTCCCCATATACCAACAATCTGAAAAGTTGAGGATCCTTCCATAGAACCTGTTTTGCAAACACTAGCTTCAAACAAATATTAGTAATGTAAAACAGAAACGAAGCTATTAACCGATAAAAGCTTCCCCCACACTTATTCTTGTCCACACTTGGAAGTGTATAAAGAATATAGACGTCGGGTACTTCCATGGTTTCTTTTTCCATAACCTGCATAGTATGAGAATCAAGTATCTCTAATGGCGGAAACCGAGAAACAAAGTCATTCAACAATATTCTCGAAGCACATACATTCAAACCAATAAGAGGTAAAGGAGAAGGATTAATAGGCATAGGGTTAGATAAACCTTGCACAATCTCTTGTATTACGGAATCCTCTTCATCCTTGAAAAACTCAAGTGAATTATTCACCTCTTGTATATCATGGTCCTCTATCAAACCTTGCAACCATTCTTCGTCTGTTTCTGCCTTAATCAAAGTTTCGACATTAACATCATCATTACAATCATATGCAAGCTCAATTGGGTCTTCCACAATATTGGTCATACAGGTCACATTCTCAACATACTCCTCTTCATTAGACTCAAACCTTGTTGCAAGGAAGTTTTGTAACACACTAGTTTCATCATACTCATGTACCTTTTGAATAGGTGTTTGATCATTAGAAAGATCAAGAGTTGAGCCAACTACACTAATGTCATCAAATATCTCCAAAGGTTGGTCCTTTTTAACACAATCATCTTCGTCTTCATTTTCAGACTCACCATAATAAGAATCGTCGTCGGTTTCCCAACCCTTATCACGACGTCGTTTAAGTTCCATATGAATGGTCCTACTAATTTCATCGACCATCTCTTCCGAGGCTCCATTATCATCCAACTCGTATAATTTCTGCGCAAGTTTCTTGACGTTCACACGCTTACCACCATTGACTACAATATGTTCTCTTTCCCATGACTCTTCCCTTTTAATGGGTGAATGATCATAACTACGATCTGGAGTCGGGTAAGAAGAAATATTCAAAAAATTGGTTTGTGCGACGTTCTCTCTATCACGGTCAAGTTGGTCTAGCCTTTGTTGCATGTCTTGTAATCCATTCAAAATCTGCATACAACTCGAATAAAGCCAATTAGATGTAGAATTATCCCACCTAGGTGCTTGACTTACATACCTACTACAAGGTTGTTGTTGGTATGTATGAAAATCACCATAAGGTTCTCTAAGATATGCATCATAGCCAATAAATTTGTTTTGATTGCATCCCATAAATGGTGGGCAATTGTCATAGTGTTGAGGTTGTTGAAAACCGTATTCGTTGTTCCAATATGCTCCGTCCATAGAAATTGGTACCTGAAACAAGAGTTCTCAAAACTATGTCAAAACCAGAAAATAAGAAAAACTAAAAAATAAAAAAAATAAAAAAAATAAATAAGAAACCAAAAACAAGTGACAACCGCTGCCTCCCCGGCAACGGCGCCAAAAATTTGATCGGTCATGGATGAGAAAGTATTGGTCATGGATTTCGTCTTCAATCACAAACATTTTTTCAACACAATAACTAGAATTGATATTTTAATCCCAACTTTTATCAAAGGCCCTAGAATACCTTGATCGCAAGAATATCCCGCTAATCTCCTCTTGTCATCAACAAACACATTAAAAGATGCGAATATGAATTCTATCTAAAAGAACAACCCAACTTGTAAAAGCACTAATCAAGTTTAATTCCCTAGATGCATTAAGTTCTATGAAATCAGGCCAATCAAAGCAATCGAACGTGTAAAAGCACTAATCCGATTTAACAAAGGTTATGGTTCACATATGATCATAAGAATATATCACTACAAACTATAATCATATTTATGCTACTTGCAATCAGGAATTATCACTTTTGCGTATAATAACCCTAATCTAGCAATAAAGATGAAAGCAAACTCAATCGGTTCGCGACTCAACTAAACAAGCATTCAAATCATGTAACAATATTAATGGTGAATCATAAACGATAATATGAGAGAAAACTAATTTATTGAACAAAAATTCATGTTTGGAAATCCAATTAATTCATAACCAAAAGAAAACTCTAGCTCATATTCATGGAGTTCATAACAAGAAGAAAGATAAAAGACTTCATGGTTCTAAACCCTAGAAAACAAAGTAGAGGAAAAAAGATAAGATAAAAGATATAAGATAAAAGATATTAGATTAGGTAAAAGTCTTCTCTTTTTATATGTTTCTCCATTTCCATAAAGGATACTCCTTCCAATATTAGGTCTTCTCAAAACCCATCTCCAAATGGTCCACCAAGCCCATGTGTGAGAAAAAATCCATGTAAAATTATGTCCAAAATTCGTCGCCGGAAAACTGGGATTATGGCCGGAAATTGGCCGGAAAGGTCGCCGGAAAGTATCTCAGGTGACCGGCAAAGTCCGCCCCGGTCACCAGTCAACTGGGTCAAATCGGTCAACGATCCAACTCGGCCGGGTCAACTCAGAGTCAGACCGAGTCAAGCCTGGTCAGTGAGTCATATGGGTGAATCAGCTGAGTTAAGATGAGTCAGGGTCTAACTAGCATAGGCCTAGGCCATGTTGCACATGCCATAGTTCTGTTGCACCAAGATGGTGCATTACCAATTTCAATCCCAGCCAAGAAGGCTGTGCATTCTGCACTTCAATCTCACTCATAAAAAAAGTATAGCAGCAACAACATTACTTCTCTTGCAGACTCAACACCAGTCCTCTCCTACCACCAACTACAATTCCGTTCTCCCGCAATCCTGCACCGGTTGCACCACTGCAAAACACCACCAATGCCATATCCTGTAGAGACCCATTCTTCCCTGAGCTTCAATCCCACAAACTAGTAGCACAGCTCCTTGTACTGCTCTTCCAGCAACTCCATCTAAGCCTTGAACACCACCATTCCTACATCACAACCCACCAGGACCGAGTAGCATTCATTGCAACCAAAGACTTGCAAACTTTAGCTGCCACCATTTCTTCCTGCAACTTTCTTCCATTCATGCACTGCAAACCAACAACACCAGGTCGACTCCATTGCGGCACTTTCATCTCCCTGAACTGAATCTCTGCTAAGATTCTGATTCATCATAATACAAACTCAGGCCATTCACATTATCTCACACAACTCTCCCATTGCAGACTCATCCTTGTGCTGTAATATCTCAACCATCTCAAGCTCAAATTTGCCAAGCTCTCTCATTCACTGTCTCAAATTCCACCAGACCCAGGCTATCACTTACTGCTGCATTAACATCAACAGCTGATCAATTTCAGCCTCCTAAACACAGCTGATCCTGTCATGCCAATATCTGCAATTCAGATTACATAGCACCACTGTACCACCAGGTGCAACCCATCCTGTAATTCACACACAGACCACTTCCCTCGGCTCGTCCGCACTAGCACCTAGCCATTGCCTCAGTTATTTCAACCACCTGCCATCTTCACTGAGTCTTCCCTGTAATGCACATCTACCAGAATCATGTTCTGCAGCTTCTATTGCCTTTTCTTTCTCCCAGTTCACACGGCACCAAGACAGAGCAATCTCCACTGAGTCAATTTTCTTCTCAGACTACCACCAACAAATTCCGGCAACACCCCATCCAACTACACAACAGATTCTAAACCAAGGCCTTCAATTCCATCTCCAATTTCCAACAACAGCAACAATTCTTCATCTGTTTTACAGAGACAACAAACCCTAACTTCTTCTCTATTGGTTGCAGCATCAGACCTTGTCGATTTCTCCACCAGTCTCCATCAATTCTTATTTTTCAACATCACCACAGACCCATCTCTTCAACATCTTATAATTCAACAACTGCAACCTCCACCTTCCCAGATTTACTTCTCTCATTATCAACCATCACCAGATTCATCAATTCTTCTTAACTTCATCACTGTACTCATCAATAAATCACTTGTGCAACTGTCTTCATTTCCTTCTTATACAATCAATCGAACCCATGAATCTCTCCTTTTCACCAGCACAGAAGCATACTCGAATTTCTTTCCTCAATTTTTCTCTGAGCTTATAACAGCAAACCCTAGTTTCCATCGAGCTCAATCTAACTGAACCGTACTCCAATCCTTCTTCTCTCTTACTAATTCTTCCATAATTTCCCACAGTCTTCATAACAGATTCATGAAATCCAATCTCAGACACATTAATATGTGCAGCCGTTCTCAATCTCCATTTCTCAGAATTTCAGGTAAATGGTAATGAAGAGAACTCGAGTTATAACCCAGGGGTGATTTAGGATTTACCCAGACACCCCACATTGGATAAGGGCCACCAAAGTGATATTTGGCCTGTCGGTTTCAGAGAACTGACTGTTCATTCTGTTTTCTGCTCAATTGCTAGTTGCGCGCTTCACTTCGTTCGTTACATAATCTTCGTTGGCTCCAAATAGCACTCGCCTGTGAATTGATCTTTTGTCATTTTCGCTCCGAATGGCTAATTTCTCTTTCTTTTGCTCTCAATGACTTCGTTGCACCTAATAAACTCAAAAGCAAACATAAGATACATAATTTACAAAAAAAGTAGCAAAGAAAGCATAAATACTAAATATAAAATTAGGTGTTTTAGACACCTATCAGCAAACCTGTAGAGTTAGGCACGAGGGTTCCACACATCATGTTCTGATAACTAATATCAAAATCGAAACTACAAGTAGTCTTATTTTGATATGTTACCAAGGAAACAATTGTCCGAGACAATTTTTCCAATTTAGTTTAGCAAACCAAAAACAACTAAGCATATTAGTCCCTTTGCTAAACCGATTGTTCAAAAACAACCACTTAATTCGATAAGACCAAAATAAAGATAAACTCAATTTTTCTCATCAGGTTCTAATTATCCATAAACTTAGACCTTTCAATTTTAAACAAGACAAGTACTAGGTTAGTTAACTAGCATTTCTTGTTTCGGCATTCGATTAGACTTGAATAACTGAAACCTTACTTCGATAAGTCTAACTAAGATCAGAATTAACTTAGTTTCTTATCCGGAATCGAATTGAGCTAAACAACTCACTCCATACACATATTATTTCGTGATAAGTGCATATTTCACATATATTTAGTGTCAATTCCATGCTAGTATTTGTTGGTTTTATTGCAAATTATTGTATATTACGCTTGTTTTCTCTTATTTGTGTTTTATTAGGTAAATCATCCAAAAGAAGTGAATATGCACTTAATTGTGCAAGGAAATAAGCTAGCTATAAGTGGAGAAAGGCTAAAGACCAATTGGAACTCGTTCAAACACAAGATTTCTACTTTTCATTGTGTAGAGGACGAGAAGATGAAGACAATGGCGAAAGAACGAAGTCATTCTGAGTTCGTATGAAGAAGTTATGAGCAAAACAAGAACTTGGAAGACTAAGGGCTAAATGGTCATTTCAAAGAGAAGTGTTATTGACATCCTCACTGATCGTTAAGGGGCACTTCATGTTAAGGGGCAGTCAAGTTCAAGGGAACTGCTAAAGGCAGTTCGGTCTTTTACAATAGGGGGATGCCAAAGTTCAAATAATGTTTAAAGGCACCAACCATTTTACTAAGGGCACATTCTTCTTCTTCTCTAACTCCACAGAACGTCAATGGCCGGTGATTCTGATGATCGTGATGATCACGATTGCGAGGAATTTTAGAAGAGGGAATTTCGGGTTCTTATGGATATTATCTGATTAACATGGGTACTGGCTTGATTACAACAATGCAGTGGCACTCGAGTTGTTGGATGATTTGATGAAACAAGCAATAACAAGGAGAGTTTGAGCTCGAATTTGGAGGTACCAGTTGAATCTCGATGACTGGTGGTCCGAGCTGGTGATGAAGTCAAGCAGGACGATTATCTTGTATCTTCATTTTCGAGAGATGAAGATGGAGCTTGCTGCCATCGATATTTGCTGTGGTGATAGAGAAGCTCGAACGAAGCAGAGAATAATGGGTTGTTCGAGATAGAAAAGGGGAATGAATGCCGGGTTGGTTGCTGCTGTTCATGATTGCAGCTGATGAAGGGTGTTGGCTCGAGTTTGTATTACTGCCATTAATGGCCGTGCTGAAGAGCTCGATCTTAAGTTGTGCTTAAGA
Source organism: Papaver armeniacum (assembly GCA_023531295.1). Taxonomy (NCBI): domain Eukaryota; kingdom Viridiplantae; phylum Streptophyta; class Magnoliopsida; order Ranunculales; family Papaveraceae; genus Papaver; species Papaver armeniacum. The sequence goes on along the minus strand of JAJJWW010018144.1, from coordinate 7,197 downwards.
GATGATGTATGAAGGAACCCAACTCGAGTTTTGAAACAGGGGTGCTTATGACGCTGAGAGGAAGAAGAGAAAAAAAAAAGAGTTTGCTGCCATTAACGGTGTTGGCAGTGCAGTCGAGTAATGAAAAATGGAGTTATTAGATGACGTCATCCAGGGAACCACTTCTGCTGTGACAGAAGTCGTACAAATCAGAAAGAGGGAACAGGCAGAGCACGTGGTGGAGAGCTATGACGCGTTTGGAAGATGAGTGAAGATTGTGTGTAAGAAGGAGCATCGAGGCTGGATAGATCGACGGTGCAGATGAAGATTCAAAGGTTCCTCAGAGGATCGGATGGATCAGAAGCTATCTGCACGCTACTAGAATACACCACGCAACACCCAATTACGAACACCTCTTTTGAGATAAACTCCACCGACTTTGAAACCTTTATCTTGTGCGACTTTTGTGGATCAGCTAGGGTATTTGATGCCTATAAATAGCTACATAAACAAAAAGAAAAATATCAACTTCTTCTTTTATTATTTCTTTTGTAGTTACACAATTTTTGGGAGAGAGAAACAGAAAATAAAAGAGAGAAGAAAGGTTCTTAATTTATATTTTAGGGTTTACCCCATTAGGGGGAAACCAAGCTATTTTCTTCTTCTTCTATATATATATTTTTATGGGTTTTAGTAAATCCATGTGTAGCTGAATTTTTACCGATTAAGGTATGATTTCAAAGTCTTGGTTTATGAAACTTTAATTCTTTTTACAAGTTTATTTTAAGTTGATTTTTCTTGTCGATTGTCTTTATTATTTTTATCGTCTAAGATTACTACTGGGTTGTTCAACTGGCCATTTGAATTAACTTGGTAGTAATTCTTCTACTAGTATTGGGATTGGTGATACGTGTAATAGTCACTCAATTCCATACACAAGTAGTACATCGCAAAAGCTGACAGAGGGATTTTGTTAAGCAATTGTGTATAGAGATGACACTAGTAAGCAGACCGAGCTTATGCGTCTGATGCTAGGATCAACCTAATTCACAAAACGTAATGCATCCGGTGGGTTACATCTTGAGAGCTTATTCATGGTGGCTCAGATGGATAGAATCTGGTAGTCGAGCGCTTCCGTATCCAAAGGCAACAGAATTCCGAGGATAGCGAGCTTATTGCTATTCTACGGTTGGTGATATAGAAATTCTACAAGAAATAAACAAGTACTTTTATTAAGTTTCTTTCCAGTGACGACGAATGATTCCTTAATCATCTTTCTTTTATTTGTTATTCTTTTCATTTTACTTTAAACCTATCCTTTTGTCTTTTATCTTATTTTGTTGAACTAAATAACATATCAATTACACAGTTCTCTGTGGGAACGATCTCTTACTACCGCTATATTACCAGTTAATTAGTGGGAAATATCTTGAATAATTTGTTGTGTAAACGACGCGCATCATTTCGTTAAGCCATAAATAATTCATACAAACCAAAATAAATCAACTTGCATAATTATTCACCTCAACCGGAAGCAATTGAAACAACATAGACATTATAAGCACCGCAATTGCACCGTAATTTTGTAAGCCTAAACGATTGATACCATACAAAAGCAAGATAACAATAGTTTTTCTTAACCGGAACCAATTGAATCACACACACACACATCAATTGTACCGAAATTTTGTAAGCCTAAACAATTGATACCACACAATAAAGCAAGATAACAATAGTTTTTCTTAACCGGAACCAATTGAAACAACATACACACACACATCATGGAATAAATATCAATTGAACCGAAATTTTGTTAAGCAAAAGCAACAAATATATATAATATAAACTCAGGCTTTTCTTAAACAGACAAACAATTAACTAACAAGATTGTTACCTCAATTTCGCATCCACTTCTCCAATATGATTGCATCTTCGTCTAGGGAGAATCGATATCGAAATATCACCACGTTGTCATCCTTATGCGTGAACAAAAGAATAACAACACACCTCAACCTTTACCAGAGAAAGGTTGAAAACCGGTTTTAACAATTGCAAGCAAAAGTTGAAAACCGTCGAAACACATATGCTTTTATGCTAAACCAAAATCGATTCAACATATTGTAACTTTTTCACATATTATTTCTATCAGAACCCCTCATAATACTTTGATAAAGCCTACCTACAAGGGCTAGAACTTAATCCCGCTAAATCAAAAAGTCACCCAAACCATGAGGGTTCACAATATATGAGATCGAATATTAAGGTAGTAAAACCGAAATCAAACATCCCATAAACATACATAGCAATAAGGTAAAAGCAATTAAACACAGGCTATGTAAACCAAAAACTATCACAAGAAAAATTACCAATCAAATAATTTTATTCATAATAGACCAATACAATCAATAAAAGAAATCAAAAATTGATGTCTATTATACTAGATTAAGTGATACCGTAAATAACTTAATCTCTAGTGGTGCTCTTGTTATTCACTGAGGTCTCTTCAGTGCTCAAACTCTTAAAGCATGTCTCAATAGACTTGTCCGCAACCACTTCTTGTTTCTCAAGTCTTTCAACCTGATTTTTCATATCAGCTATATCAGCTTTTGTTTCCTCAATCTTATCCTTGAGCCAATCTTGATTTCGAACCGTTATAATGAGATTGGTTCTTAGTTCCTCAAAACCTTGAATATAGTCAATCATACTATCAGAACGAATCCACTTGGTTTTGGTTGGATCTTGAAGGTTGTAAGCCAACAGACATGACTCATCTTGTGATCCAGCTGAGCTATCAGAGTCATTATCAGACATAATGCCTTTCTTCTTTCTCTTTGTATCGATTCCTTGACAATCCTTAACTTTTTGAGCATCCTCCTTATTAGTCTTTGAGACTGCGAGTTACTAGAGGCATGCTCGGTTATGAATAATATATAAAAGGATTTCTCAGGGTTTCGAATACAGACAAGATAAAGTTTCTCCTCTTAAAAGAGTCAACTTTCGGACCAAGAGACCTCTGGAAAATCCAAAAATATCAAACAATATATTTCGTTTCCTTAGTCCGAAATTCTCAAGGTGGAAGGATTATTAAAAATCCGAAAATTCCAAATATCACCTATTTTTGGAAAATCATGTTAAACATGAACATTTTTAACTGCCATGGATTCGCAGCAATCCATAAACTATCACAGAATTTTTCTGATAAACAACTACACAATGGTACATGTGCTCCTGTTTTATTGTGCCTTTCCCATCCAAGATTGTGAGCACGAAAGGATGAGAAAGCACAACATACGATACAACTAAGTTGCATCGAAGTAAGCTTTTTCCAGCTTACAGTGAATATCAAAAACATAGTTCATGTCTCTTTTAGGGAATTTCTGCCCAAAATATTTTCTCCCAAGATGATGATCTTTTCTAACTCTAGAGATATGATCATGGGGAGAAAATGTACTAATGTGAGAATTCTCGGAGATAGCTAGATCTCTCTTAATTCTTTCAATGAGATTTTCATACGATTTTCTCATTCTAAGGACTTCCTTATTTTTCACATTAGTGTGATCACCTGAAACAACTATCGGAAAATCCTGATTGTTTTTTTTTTTTGGCAGAGATTCGCCCTTTCCCTTCCTTCTGAAGTCGTTCCTCATCAAAACCAGAACTATTTCAATATGGGTACGGAGGAACCTTTTCCCAGAAGCGATTATCAACTCTTTCCTCTGACTCCTTTGAGTTGATCTATCGGGATGTAGTATAATCTGTCTTTCTACTGAGGAATAATCTTTCAGTTTTTTAAGACAAGAAACTTCTTTTAAAAATTTTACCACCGTATGTTGAATAAGTATAAGTTTCCAGTTAAGTGACCGAAAGTTGTATTCCTTAGAGTCATCACGGAATCGGTTCAAAGTTTTCTTTGGACAAGATTTCGTTTGATCATCAGTAGATCTAGAAGCTGGTTTCTCATCCTCTTCTAACTTGATGTAGTTAGGCAAACTACCATCATCTTGATCTGTTTCAGATGTGATCAACTCGGTTTTGTCACAATCTGTAAAAGTCGAGCAAGGACTTTTAGTTTCCTCATCAGAAGAAATCACAACAGCATCATTAGTCAGAATCATTGGACGTGTCTCTTTATCTGTAAGAGATTTACCAAGAGCTTCTAGTTTGACAACGAGATCTATTTTCTCTTTGGCTAGCCAGTTCAGTTGAATGTTTTTTTCTCTGATCTCCTATTTAAGAAGATTTGACTCTGTCTTTAAAATGAGCACTTTAGAAGACAGAGACTGTATAGACTTTAGGAGTTTTACCAACTCTTTATCAGCTTCTTGTCTTTCATCAGAGATAGACATAGATGCTTTCGTATCTCCTGGATCATGAGTTAACGAAGTGGTAACATCTTCAACATTTGAGTATTCATACTCTCCCATAACGTTAACTGAATCAGACATTAGATTCAATTCATATAGGTTGGATCGCACCAAACACAGATTGTTAGATCTTTTCGTGTTTGCCTGCTCTGATACCAATTGAAAAGGCGAGGGTACCCAAATATACCTCAAGCTAAAACTTTTCCTACCTATAAGTCCTTTCTCCGAAAGTGATTGTCTATGGACTGAGTCGAGACAATACAACTAATCGGTTCACACTTCGTGTGATCGTCTATGGATACGAGATCGAGACAATACAACAACGAAGTATGTTTACTTGATACAAAGGTTCGGACTTAACCAAACATAATAGGATTGCTTATCAAGTAAATAGGAATTAACGTTTGTGTGATTTACTTTAATTATAATAAAACAATTATAATGCGGAAAATAAAAGTAAATGACACAGAAAGATTTTGTTAACGAGGAAACCGCAAATGCAGAAAAACCCCGGGACCTTGTCCAGAATTGAATACTCTCAGGATTAAGCCGATACGCAAAATTAAACCTAACTTCGTATAGTTGAGACCAAGTAACTAACCATATAGTTCACTTAGTTCTGTCTGTATTCCCACGCCTCCGACTTGTGAATAACTCACGTACTTGGAATAATTCCTTTGGTTCATATTCCAAACAGTAAAGGAACAACAAATCTGTTTGGTATCAACTCTATTCAACCAAGTGATATGAGTCGGACAAAGGCTCTTCTGTTTATCTTAACATAAGCTCCTTCGTAGGGTCCTTAAATCTATCTTATGTTCAATCACCCAAAGGTAATCGTTTAAGATTAAGCCAATCAATACCTTTAATCACAAGGAAACGTATTGATGCCGATCTACTCAATTAATCAATCCAATCTATCACAAGGATAAACCGATTATTAATCGGATCCTCTTTTACCGAAACAAGTATTGTGCACAACAAAGATTATAAAACCCAAGTCAGATCTTCAATATCTTCTTTGTCTTCAAATCTTCTTAAATCTTCAATAAAACCTGCACACAATCACTTGAATCTCTTGTGATCAATCACGCACAGAACGGAGTCTCTTAACAATGGATTATCACAAGATCGTCTTTAGAACTAACAACATTCTAAAGATCCATGTCGAAACTCTGAACTAGTTTGAGTGAATCTTATATCAGAAGAGAAGATTCTCAAGAATAAACAAACTAGGTGCAATCATATTTCAACCACCGTTAGTCAATCAAATCAATTGAAAACAAAGATAAACCACAATTATCGAGTTTCCCACCAACGGGTCGCGCTAGAGCTTCTCAATCCTAAAGAAGACTTTAAACTGAGCGGCCATAAGAGATTTCTCCTAATTAGGTTACTCTCCTATCCGAATAGGCGGCTACACCAGTAACAACAACAAAAGAGTAAATATGTTGTTACGAAGGATTAGTTTGCTAGAAAGGCAAACTTCGTGTATTTATAGACAAGGAAGTTTGGACACCAACGAATTTCCAAAACCGAAAATATTCTCAAGACATTCATAAAAGCACAGATTCGGTTTTCATAATTCCTGGAAATGCTCTGTCCAAAAATAACGATCGAAATCTCTCGGAAAATCTAATTAGTAAATGCACATTACTAGTTCTGTAATTTCCCTACAAAATGAAATTAATAACCTTAATTAAAAGATTCTTAACTTACTTATGTTTCGATCCTGGGATTCTCTTCCCTTAGCCGTTAAGGAATATCATTGAACAATTATAGAAATAAACATTCACAAAGACGTGTTCAAAGTTTGTCGACATCTTAACTTTGTAAGTTCTCTTTCACACTTACAACCTTGAAACCGATTTTCCACACTTCCAAACAAGTTTAGAATTGGTTCATCTGACTTTCAAGAACTATGTGACTGATCAAACCAACATTCAATCACAATCATGGGTTTACGGTTCTACCAAAACAAGTTTCGGTTCTACGTCCATGTGAGTATTGTGCATAGTCACACTAGCTTCCCAAAAGTTCGGTTGACTAGGTACTAGGATCGGTTCCCCACATATATATGGTATCTAATTATATGTGTTGCACATGTCCATAGGATCGGTTCCCCTTTCTGCTATAAACCTTGTTGCACCCCATACAATGATCGGTTCCCTTTGATGTACTTTGCACCCTTAATAGGATCGGTTCCCTTTCCCTTACTAGGATCGGTTCCTTTCCCTTACAAGGATCGGTTCCCTTTCCCTTACAAGGTCGGACATACAAAATCCGATCATACCACGGTGATTACTTAAGATCGGTTTTACTAATAAAAGTTATACCAATACATAAGTCGAGCCTTTGTGAACAGTTCTACCAAGAACACAACAAGTTGTGAGCGGTTATACTCTATCACACATATTGGTTGTTCATAAGATATGCAATGAATAACAAAACCAATAACACTGGCAATTTCCTTTTCGGTTCACAAACAAGTTTATGAACTTACTTCCTTAGAACACATGTAAGCATTGTTCCCTAGGATGAAATCCTCACCTCATACCCATACATAATCACAATAGCATTCAAATAATTATGGCGATGTCTTATCTACAAAGTTTAATGGTTAAGCAATAAACCTAGTATTGTATTCCTTAATACTATGTCTATCTAGAGTTCAAATATGCTTCGCAGCTTATGTTTTCAATATGCACGACTTGAAAGATACATTAGGAATGAAACAGTTTCAAGTCAAATATCACTAACCTCAAGTGGAAGGATGATTGTTGTCGTTGTAGCTCCTTTCTTCTTCACATCTTCAACTCTCCGCAATACTTGTAATGTCTCATATCCTAATACT